>APFE030277024.1:0-13049 GCA_000404065.3 Pinus taeda
GACTAAGTTATATTGAACACAAATATCTGTTAAGGTGTGTGAAAATTTGCAAGGACGATCATTTTAATTAATGAAAATTTGACATATTATATTATATTTGGCAAAGAAAAGATTGTTAGGACAAAAACATGATTCTCCACAATTTGCCTTTTTATTTTGAATCAAAATTCACAGGGCTGGTATGAATTTTGAAAATTTCAATTTGATAAAAGAAAAAAAAAACTTAAAATTACACATTTGGCTCAAAAATATATCCCATCTTCATACATTCACCCTTAAATAATAATATTAATTTAATTATTACTCTAATTCTTCACATAATAATAGTTGTATTTTAGGTATCTCCGAACTATACTATTAATCTCTAATCTGTAATAAGAGATAGTTACCTTATTTTAGCATAACGATAAACTATACTTTCGAGTTTTGTACTGTAGTGGGATGATGACGATATTGAAACTAATGATATTCCTCAAACCAATTATTGCTTCGTGGTATGATTCTTTGTGAACTTCATGTTATGTATATCTTTGAATCTGATTTTATTTTATTTTATTTTATTTTTATATAAAAATAGCATATAGAGTTATTTAATACTCATTTTATATTTAGTGAAATTATTGAAGGTATAAAATATTGATTTGAAATCACAGGTTAATCATGTTTATAAATACCTTCTCTCGTCTTACATTCCCTTAACATATTCTTACGACTTTTATGTTGTTTTGGTTGAAAATTTATTTACAAGGTTTTTCAAATTAAAATAGTTATTTAGAATATTATATTTTTTAGAACATTTAAATTTTTAAAAATACTCTAAAATAATGGTTTATGGTTTATCTCAATCTGCTAAATATAACGCGTCTCAAATTCATTTATTTAATATTAAAAAATTGTATAGATTTTTTTTTTAAATTATGTTATACGAGAACATAGAGATAAGTAATACAACATTCTACGCTAAAAAATTAATAAAAACAAAATTTTAAGAAAATTACTGAAAAATTATTTTATTAATAAATATTGAAAAAGAGAAACTCATTATTTTATAAATATTTAAATTATATAGATATTTTCTCTTTAAATGAATTTATAACTATTAGAATAAGAAATATCTTCATATGTTTCTTCTTATTCCATATTTGATGGTTGATTAATGTGCATTGCCATCTAACTTAGAGGGTCTTACTTACCTTTCGTAGGATTAAAAATAGAGATAGGTGTACTTTGTATTATACACATGGTACATCATAATACAGGTCACAGTCAAATTCGCCCGAATCGGGTTGAAAATTTTGAAAATTCGGTGGTACGGTTCGATTCCGTCGATAATACATTGAAATTAGATTCGGTAGCATCACGTTTAATTCATGGCAGGTGTGATTTCCAAAACAGAGTTGTTTTTAGCGATAATTTTTTAGAAGTTTTTAGCTGAAATTTTGGGTTTAAATTTTCTAAAATTCAATAAGAATTTATTGAAATTATATGTTTGATGGGTAACCTTTGTATAATCTAAGTGTTTTAAGGCTTTTTAAAGAGTTGAATCTAAATCTACATATACAGTCAAAAAACCAGTTTAAATAACAAAAATCAATATTTTATTTCATATTTTTCCGCCAAATTCTAACACAAAAAAATCTAAACACTTCCAGCAAATCAAGATAATAATGAAACACCTTAATTCATTAGAAGTAGATGGAAAATGCAGATAACGACGGTAATTGTAGGATTCTGGCATTTGACTATCTTTTAAAGTAAGCGTTTAAAGATATGGTCGACCGGAGGAGTATTTTAATTAAATAATTTGAAAATTTGAACGTAAGAACGCAAAATACCCATCTTCAAAGTGAAGCGAATTAAGTGAAATAAAGAGGGGCCATGAGTATTTTAATTAAAAATTTATAGGCAATTACCTTGCTGGTTAAACTTAAAAAGTCATTCATGCTCATATCCTGAAAAAGTTTGTGGATATTATTTTATGTTGGAATAGGGGATTTTTTTTTAAATATCTTTCTTGTATATAGCATTAGTAAGTAAGAGTATCATCACTAATATCAATAAACATTGTTTATTAGTATTAAAATTTATAATAATATTTGCTGGATTTTTTTGGAAATTATAATTATTCTCTTGGTATGCGATGTATGACGGGTTAAGTTGACTTGAGTTAAATTGAATCTAATGTTAAAAGTTAAAGTTTATATTATATTTGGAAAAGTTAAATTAGTAAGTAGTTGTAGGTTGAAGCACTAACTCATGTTTTTGTTTGTGTGTGCCAATTTCTTTTCCATCAAATTGATATCTGAACTCGAGAATATGCGGGTGCAGTCTGCCTAAAAAATTATATTTGTTTTTTTTGGTGTAGTAGACGTAGCTCGTAGTAGCAAAGCCGCTTGTAGCCACCGGGAGGCTGAAGCCCCGTAGTTAAAGCGTTCGGCCCCCACTGGAAGAAGTTCAAAAAAAATAATTTGGAGAATTGTAGACTGCTACTAGGCATTTTTTTCAAATCCGCTTGAGCTGTTTCGGAAAAGTATTTTATTTATTTATTTATTAATTTATGGTATTGCATAAGGAAAAGCGCAAGTCTAGCTAGTCAAAGGTAAAAAAAAGAGGGTTTCGAAGGTTATTTTGTTTAAAGTTGGTGTGAGCAATCTTTAAAAGGTTTTAATTTTTTTGGAAACGGGTGTTTATGAAAGGTTAACAGATATGGTTATGAGATATTAAAAACAATGCTTAAGGAGATATTAGAGTTTTGAGGTTGTCTTAATATTTTTTTAAAAACAATGCTTAAGGAGATATTAGAGTTTTGAGGTTGTCTTAATATCTTTAAAAAAATGTTTTCACAAGAGATTTTTATAAAGTTATTGTTGATGATTTTTTAGAATAAAAAAAAAGAGTTTATAGTGAGAAGAGACTTTAGGTTTGGAAAAAGTGAGTTTGTTTATAAAAAATGTTAATGTTTTGGGTGAAGATTGTGTCTTAGAGGAGTGATATTAAATATCAAAGTTTTTTGGGGCGTTATATGGAGAGAAGACTCATGCAATAAGGAAAGCAGCCATAAGAAAGAAGAAATACAACAATAATGGATCTCAAAGGGCGATTGAAACACATCAACAAAATGAATCATGTTTAGAGAGGTTCAAGCTGCAGCAAAGGAACTGAGAAGTCTATTAGAGGACAAAAAAGAAATCAAAGGAGATTGTGTCATGTTTAGAGAGGTTCAAGCCCTAGCCAAAGAATTGAGAAGTCTAGTAGAGGACAGAAAAGAAATCAAAGATGATTAATGTAGTCTGGATTTGCTACCACCTACTGTGTTTACTCGTAAATATTTTAATTTTTGGATTATGAAAATTCTAATTTTTCTTTGACCTAAAGACTTAATTGAGCACTCATCTAATAACCTAATGATGAAGTATGTGATGTTTTAACATTGGATTTTATAAAACAAAAATTAGATGAGAAGTCTTTGTGCAAGGTAGAAAAAGCTACAACTTCCAAGGAAGTATGTAAAACCCTCAAAGAATAATTTGGTGCAAGGTTGAGTGACATGCAGCAACAAGATGTGTCACAATTTGTTGACTCAGGCACAGATCTGAGAGTAGATGAGCAATGTGTCACAATTTGTTGAGTCAGCCACAGATGTGAGAGTAGATGAGCAAGACTCAGGGAAAAAATCAGAGTTTAGAGAATTCAACTCAAAAGTGGATGATGGTCATGAAGACTATAAAAGTGAAACCCATGATGCACTCATATATACATAGAGAAGAATAAGATACAAAAAAAGTTGTATAGAGGGAAACAACAACCTTTGTTTGTAAAGCATAATAAGATCATATAAATGCTCAAGGACTCCATTGTAACATGGATAATGCAGAAGATGGTGAATCCAATTGCCACGAAGCACATATGGATGATGGTTGCAAAATGATATGTCAATTGGTGAATCCAACCACAATTGATGAATTTGGGCACATGGATGTTCGGAAATTCCACAATAGAGTGGATGAAAATTATGTTGATGTTAACTTTGATGAATACAATTTAAGTTGTGATGAGTAGTTAACATGATGCAACAACAAGAACACATTGATATGTTGTTATTTAGTGAGAGAAGCCCACTTGTGTTTGAAATCAATGTG
Source organism: Pinus taeda (assembly GCA_000404065.3). Lineage (NCBI taxonomy): Eukaryota > Viridiplantae > Streptophyta > Pinopsida > Pinales > Pinaceae > Pinus > Pinus taeda. The sequence continues at coordinate 4,140 of APFE030277024.1, forward strand.
GAAGATAGCTTGTTTGGAGCAATAAAGGTTTGTAAAGGAGTGGATGATAAGACAAAGAAGGAAGAGGAAAAGAAGGAAGCTCTCAATGCATAGCATAGTAAATATATTTCTAACATTCTTCTTGAGTGTGCAGAGTACAGGAGAAAACAACAATACCTGATGATGAAAGTGAAGAGAAAGATATGGAAGTTTTAGAAGACAAATAATAAGGCATTGAAACATTTTTTAAGTAATGCATTCAAGAAGAGATAAGATTTTGTAGTATGGTAGAAAGAAAGTCAAGAATATGAAGCCCAAGAAGCAAAGCAAAGAACATAGTTTGAAGATGCAATGTTTTGGCAACATTCCATGGTTGAATGAATATTTAAAGAAGGTGTAGAAGACATGATTAGATTTTTTTTAAGATGAAATAAAAGAGAATTAAAAAAAAAATGTAGCAGAAACAAGTGAAGAAATATGGAGCCTACAATAAGAAAGCACAACAAAGAATGAGGCAATTTCAAGAATATGGAATTTGGAAGAAACAAAAAAAATCAAAATTGTAAAACGTTTTTAAGTGATTGTAAATCTAGATGAGACATATACCAATAGTGTAAATCTAGCTCAGACATATACTAGCAAGCATGTTCGATTGATGATTGAGTCAATTTATATTGTAAGCCTAGAATGCATAGTTGAGTAATGTTGAGTCATGTTTGAGTTATGTTGACTAATACGGTCATAATTAAATGGGAGTGTTGGAAATTATAATTACTCCTATGGTATGTGATGCATAAAGTGAGTGGTTGAGTCGAGTTGAATTAAGTCGAATCAAATATTAAAAGTTCAAGTTCATTCTATATTTGGAAAAGCTAAATATGGTGAGAGTTTCCATGTTGAAGTTAGCATCAATTGAGTTGCAGCAACTCATATTGTTTTGTGTGTGAATTATATTTTTCCTCATCTGCCTCTCCTAGGGGATTCACTAGAGGAGAAATACCATACCCCGTACATTCATATTGGGAGATATATATTGAGGAAAAAATGACAAAACATATTGAGCATATAATAAGGGGTAAAGAGTTTTTATATTAAGAGATATCAAAAATTGAGTCTAAGTTAGTGAAAAAATGGATACCTACAATATCTAGTTTAAGAAGGAATTTTTTAAATGGGGAATGTGTATTGGATTCTTATTGGCAGAGCTTAAATAATGTGATTTTTAGAGGTGTTTTCTAATATGTAGTTAAAGTATGAGTTTTTAAAATGGGAAATGTGTATTGGATTCTTATTGGTAGAGCTTAAATAATGTGATTTTTAGAGGTATTTTCTAATATGTAGTCAAATAAAGGGTATTGTTTAGTATGCCATGAACTCATATGCTATGTCAGTTGAGTGAAGCCCCATGGCCTCTCCTACAAAATCCAATGTGTTGTTTTTGAAAATTTTATAGAAAAAATGGATAACATGGTTTGTAAGTCTTTTGGAATGCCATTCCTTTTTGGTTTCAATTAAAAGAGTTCATTCTTCCATTCCATATCATTAGTTTCCATTCCACATGAGTTTTTCTACTCATCTCCATATCGAATTTTATTTGCAATATCCATAATATGATTGGAAACCATATTTAAGAAAGTATAAAATATTAAATATTATCAATTTATTTTTTAAAAGTTAAAACACATTTTTCAACAGTGGTGAGATAGATATTCCCAAATTTTTCGATATTGAATTTTGGATAGCTGAATTTTTCCATTATGAAATCGAATCCCAATTCTAATTCGAACTTCGTAACGATGAGTAACGCATGAGAAGAAATCTCCCTCGGGGCATTCGCCAGCGTTTCAAATTATTTTCCAAATTTATCAATTTTATAATGTTGCCCATCTTTTTTATGTACACTGTAAATTGTCGACTAACATTTAGAGTCCATGACGACAGAGGGTACAAAAATCGTACGAACAAAAAGAAAACAAAGCTGCATGAGGCTATTACTCGTTTAGGAATATTCATAAAAATAGTAGATATACACGGCTTGCAATTATTTTGTTGGGCTCAACTCTCAAAACACATGTGAAACAACAACACCACAGGTGTCAGGTGTGTATTGATCTTTGTTGTAAAAATAATATCCAAACTAATCTTTAATAGAAATTTGGAAAAATATTGTCGTACACAGCAAGCTCCTTGTGTCTTGGGCTTGCACTCACAAGAATCATTTGCTCCATCAGTATTGACTGAACTTGCGTACATATCTCTTTATTTTGGAAGCAAGTGGATGGATTCCGCGGTTTAGAAGGCAATTCCAGATTGCAGGGCGATGCAGACCCCACGATGGGCTCCACTGGAAGATTCTCACAGTTGCAGATCTCTATCATATAGCTATCAGGGTCATGGAGAAAGAGCTGATCCACATAAATCCCTCCTTCCTCCACGATTCGTTTCAAATACTTGGTGTTCATTTCCTACAACTTTCTCTCTACCTCCTGCACATCATCGCACTGCAATTCCAAACCCATGTGAAACTCAGTATAGTCATCTACAGAAATCAGTAGGAAAATCCGCTGGTATTTACCAATTATACATATAGTTATTTTTGCGATCGAAGAAATTTTTTTGTGATCGAAGAAATTAGATTTCTATGCTCATATCAGATCCGTATTTAAAATGAAAAATCAATTAAATTACCAAATGAAAAATCAATTAATAATTACCAACAATGGAAGTAATTAGATCCCTCAATACTCATGTCACATCCACATGTCACATCCATATTTAAGCTAAAAACCCAGCTATTAATTACCAATTATACATACAGTTATGAATCTCTGCATCTTGCAGGATAATATAGGTGAATAATTGTCTCTCGGATTGATTTCAGTTTTCTTGGGTACATCCACCGGGTTCGGAGACTGCAGCAAATGGATGCCTATTCCGTGATGCCTATTCCGTAATTAAAGAGCCTGCGAAAGCATAAACCAAAAATTATAAACAACAAACATCTTGCTCTGATTTAGGTATTTTTTTTCATTTTGGAGCAAATACCTAAAATGTGAATGTAAATAGCAAAGAGAAATGAATGTAGTTACCAGGCTCCATCAAATCCAAACGATCCAGGTCTTTTAACGGGAATGAAACCCAGGATATCTCCGTAAAATCTAATGGATTCTTCTATGGATCTACAAAGGAGGGAAATATGATTGAACGACCTGAGAGAGAGGGGTCCTGGTCTTGATCTTGATCTTCCTCCGTTGTTCACCATTCTCGCAAAGAATGAACGCGATATTGGAAGAAAGGAGGGCAACAAGAAAACGCAGAGAGGGAAGTGGTCGAAATGAGAGGAGGCAAAGAATGAATGTGATATTAGAAGGTGAAAGGGGCAACATTTAAATCGATGAAAATAGGATTGCTATTGAGTTCATCATGCAGATATTCACGTGAATAATGTGCGATGACAGCGTGTACAGGTCGCTGTCCGAGTGGTAAAAAAACCGTAAGCAATAATCTATTTTCACATTGTATTCATCTTCCAATGATATAAATATATAATACAATTATGAAACCACCTCAATTGCTCTCACCTTCACACCTCACAAAAAGATAAGGTAAGATGAGACAAAATATGATCTGAAAACATACTTAAGATAACAGCTATATCCCCAGATGTTAAATACAAAATGTGACATATTAAGACTTTATTATTGTATACAAGAAAGAGGTTAACATTCCCCCCTCAATCATAAGTCTCAGGAGTTATACTCAATGCAACATAAATTGCTCACCATCTCCAAGTCATCATGTTGAAGCCCCTGATTTGAGCCTCAATGAAGAACTCCTTGAAAAACTGCCAAAAAAGATGTTGAAAACTCTAATATGAAGAGAACACATCAAGAGAATTGAATCAACTGCAAGTGTGACACATACATGAAAATGCTTGACAACTCAATCTAATGCCAATTTGTAATGCAAAATGATCCATCTATCCCTTACAAGGTCAAATGACCATCCAAGTGAGAAAAAAGTCCACAATTTTCTCTCTATCAACATTGTAATCTTATATCATATGTATGATTCAACAACAAAATATTGAACCATAATTCTTAAATTTTGCTTGCCCATCTAGAAATTTCATTGTGTTGTCGAAACTTGTAGTCTAACAAAAATTTTCAATTTCATTACCAATTCCACCCTATGTCAACTAAAAGGAGAGACCACATGTAGTTTTTGTTTGACCACTAACCATCTACCTTTAATGTTTGAACCCCCCACCCTCCTTAAAATGTAGGAGAGTTTCACCATTGTACTCTTGTTTTAGGCTCATGAGAGTACCATTTTCTTTTCACTGTCAACTACAATATTTATCTTCTCTCATGATCGAATTCTTTAGTAAGATGTATATAATCGTTTAGCTATTGACGACCTCTCCCGAGGATCAATCCATTGATAACCAATCTCCAATCTTGTTGGTTTGTTTCTTTTGGGACATATCTTTGACAAATGGTTCTTCTCGCCACAATGGCGACAAAGATAGAGATCAAAATAATGATCTTTCATATGGCCAATGTGGTTGCAATGTTGGAATTTATCTTTCCCTTCATTGTTGTTTGATGTTTCTTTATCCAAATAGTTGCCACTGGAACAATTGAGTGGTCTTGAAAAAATTGCAATATGCGTGTTGTTATCATATTTGACATATCCTAATGCATGCCAATTTTTGTTGCATTGGATTTCTTCCCATGGTCTGATGATTGTATTTTAAAAACAAGTTTGAATTTGATCATGTAAAACTTCTTCATCTTCTGCACTTGAAATTGTTTCACTAAGTGACTCATGAATGGTTTATTGAACTGAATCGTCAACATCATTATCATCACATTCCTCTTATTTTATCATCTTTATGATCATCATCTTGCTACTCAAAAAGAGGGTTGTTATGAAACATTGCTATTTTAAAATTCATTTGTTGAATTTTATCTTTGAAGAAACTGAATGTGATTTTGAAGAAGATTAAATCTATCTTCATTTACTTGTAGACAATTTACCATTGATTGGAGAGTATTCTTGTGTGCAATGATTATGTTGTGTTTATTTGTGATTATCAAAATATTTAATAATTCTAACGACTCAATACTTCAATACATTTGATCTCAGAATGATTATGTTGTGTTTAGTTGTGATTATCAGACTATTTAGTTATTCTAACGACTCAATACTTCACTGCATTTGATCTCAGAATGATTATGTTGTTTTTAGTTGTGATTATCAGAATATTTAATAATTCTAACAACTCAATACTTCACTACATTTGATCTCGCTTGCTTGAACTCTTGAACTTGCTCACTTGCATTTCACGCTCACTTGATTTTTGCTTCAAGAATATTGGGGTGTTGAATACAACCAAAAATAAACCTAAACTAATGATTCTTAGAAATGGGTGACCACCCAACATTTTTTACTTACATTGATTCAAAAGGTGTCGAGTTCAACCAAAAATGCATCTAACACAAGTCAACTTACAAAAGAATATTATTTGCAAGTTGCAATTTAATTTTCTTTATTTGACACTTACAAAACCTTTGCAAGTACACTATTAATAATTTATTTTGATTTGTCATTGAATTTTGTAGTTTATGCCACTTAAACACATTATTATGAGTTGCAGTTGCTCAATTGCATGTGCTTTTCTTGTTTGTGCTTGATTGTCCTTCCTTAAATGTCGTTTGCAACTACCTGATTACAGGTACTTAATCACATGTTCTTATGGGCTTTAATTTAATTAAGTTGCCTTGTACCTCATGTGAGTTGCACTATATGATATATTGAAAGTGTGTTTAAACTAGAATAAAAAATGAGCTACATCAAGAATCTAAAAAAGGAAACAAAATATCATTAATTCTCGTATTCAAATTTCAGTCCTGATCAAAAACAAAAAACCATCAAAATTTTTATTTTTATTATGATTATTATATAAGTAACTCTCACACTTGACGACAAATCTTCACGGGAGACACTCAACCCTTTATTCTATAATGATTGGTTGTCATTCATCTTTCATGGCACTCATTTTCATAATTTTAAACCAAAATGTGCTTATAAATATTTAACCAGAATTAATCTTTACAGAGAGATATAGGAGACTTGAACAATATGTGAATCAATTAAAGGAACATACAAAAAATTCAAATTAAGTGTGTGGAAAAATGACAACAACCAACTGAATCTCTTTGAAATAATTTTAAGGTAGGGGGTGCTATCCAAACACTCAAGTTGAATTTTGATTCTGGCTTGGTTGGAAGGAACATGATCTGAGAGGATCAACCATTCACTGCCTTGGAAGGTGAGCGCACATGCTCCTCATTCAAATTACAAGGGGGGACTACCAGTATCGATTGATACATCAACTATATAGTCGACAGACTTTACTCAACATAGAGGTTTATGAAATTCTGTGAATCGACTCAACACACCAATTCTCATGCAATTTTTTTTTTTTTTTACATATATACTTTCTTACAGGTCCATGCAGTGATTATCACACTTGATTCATTCTTTGAATTGCATCTCATCCTCATTTCTCAAAAAGATTTCATTACAAAATTCTAACAACAATTCTGCACCATTAGTTTAACCATCACATAATTTTAGCATACCTTGAAATGTACATGCATAAGAACATTTGCACTTATATAGAATCTTAAAAAATGTAGTACCATTTCTTATTCAACTAACTTCCTAGAATGGCCACCCCAACCTCAACATCCAAGGATCGATTCTCAGGCACAAAAGGGGAAATTTTCCTCTAATTATCGATTCAAAACCTAAAACATAATGAATTTGAGGCCAAACAGAGCTGATAGAGCTCCAATTTCAACTGGATCACCACCTAAATAAACATATTTCTCAAATTTTTGGCGTAGATAAGGCTATACAAAGGTCCATGTAGTTCATTTCACCTTGGTATAACTATCCACACATGGGTCTAGAGAGATCATCTTGTAATTTTCCCTTCAATAAATATATCTACAAGCCACAAACATGAGATAGGTGTTCAATTCCACTTCAAAAGAAAGAGAAACAACAATTATAGACCCATGATTTGGATTTGCTTATCTCTTCACCACCAATGGATAGATTTTTGCCTCTAATCTCATGCCTGCTCTAGGGAAAGTCTAATTTGAGTTTGGAACAATGGAATGATCTGCTTGGGAAAATCATGAAGGATATCGACTTCACTATGTGTTGGGCGCATATACTATCAATATAACCACTAAATCAGTGAGCTAGAAAATATACTTCTCCAAAATCATTTCAAGCATCAAATCCCTTCTATATTATGCCTTGATACCTCTCAATCAAATACCAATTCCACATCTTTAGTTTATTGTAATCTTCCCATTTTCATCACATGCATGTAAATTCATTTGACTAGAAGATGAATATTGATGCTTTTGTTTTTCCCATTTTCTTCTTCATCCATCTCCATCAATATTATTTTTGTTATTAACGAAGAAGAGATAGAAAGAGAGTTGGGTACAGGTTCTAGGTGATGTCACTGGTGTGTGGATTCCCCTTGCTGGAATGTGTGTTTTACTTAGCCTATGCATCATGGACTGGAAGTAGTGCCTACATACTGGCAAGCAAGACAAAAAGCAATTGACCTATGCAAGCCAAGAAGAGATCGAGCATGTCCTTTATCTTTGTTGCCCCATCATTTCTATATATGAAGACAACCTAAGGAAAACCAAGTGGGCTCCCCCGTGAGGTTACTGGATTAGTCCGAAGTGGATCGCCAAGAAAGTCACTTATAGGAAAACTTAAGGTTGATCTTCTCATTATGTTATCTATTTGGATCATGAAAATTGTTGCATTGTGCAGGAAATCAAAGGCTTGAACATGGTGATGGAAAGTGATTATGACTTGCTCTGATACATAATCTCAGCAAGGTTGGAAAGGGAAAGACAAAGCTAAAGGTAAATGGAAGCCAAAGTGAACAAGACCCCAGGATGCGGGTGTGACAGAAAATGATGCACCTTACAAGAAGTTTAATGGACCTAAACCCGGAGAACAACAAAATAAAGGTGAGGGTAAGGGATGATTGCAGTGTTGGACATGTGGTAAGGAGCATCTCAAGAGAGATTTTTCATTGAATTAAGGTGGCAGGCCTCATATTTACAGTGCACATGGGCGCACAGATAGTTGGGGATGTTGTGTAGACTATTCTACAGATTTATGTAGCATTGGATAACATGCAAGAGTATCACCAAGCATCTATTATTGATATGTATGGTAAGATTTTTGATAAAGTTGTTTCTCTTTTGATTGACCTTAGATCTAGTTATAGTTATGTAAGTCCTGACTTGGTGGATAAGTGTGGTTTGAATAAAGAAGTGCATGCTGAATATTGGTTAGTGCAATTGGCTACAGGTAAAAAGAAGAGATTTCATCATTGGGTAAGAGGTTGTGCATTTGAGTTGAATGGTATGCCTACATCAGCACATTTGAATGTCCTACCTTTGTAATCATATATTATTATTTTGGGTATGGACCGGTTGTATCTTCACAGAACTAGGGTGGATTGCTATGAAGAAACTATTGAATGATTGGATGAAAATGGGGAATAGACAATCTTGCAGGGTAATAAGAAAGCTACATTAGTTAGAATGGTGAAAACTATGCAGGTAAAAAACATTCAGAGAAAAGGGTGTGTGTTATTTGCAGTGCATATTTATAGTGATAAAGGTAAGGATGTAGAGGATGAAGAAGTTATGAAGAGGTACGATCTTGTAGTAGTTTTAGGATGTGTTTCCAATAGAGATTTCAGAGTTTCCAACTCCCAGAGAAGTGGAATTTTCCATTGATTTAGTACCAAGGGAAGCACCAACATCAAAGGCACCATCGAAGATGAGCACACCCATGTTAGTAGAGTTGAAA
>APFE030277027.1:0-14565 GCA_000404065.3 Pinus taeda
ATAATCAGAGCCGACATAACAATAATAATGCAAGGGCACAATAATAATAATAGTGGGCTTCTATGGGGCACAATAGTAACAATATGGGCACTACATGGGTACATCAATATAATAAATTGTTTGTACTAATAACAATAAGGGGTGACACTAGTAGTATAGGGGCCTAACATCGATACATTATATGACCAAGGCAGAGATTGCACCACTGAACTGCATACACCAGGAGGACACTGAAGTGCCATGAAACACCTGATACACTCAAGATTTTGGTTGAGGCTTCATTAGCTGGACATAATACATGATGGAGGGTCTTCGCTCCGAATTTGAGCAATTTCGGAGAATTTTTTGTCATTTTGAAAAATTTTGGCTTAAAAAACAGGTTTTTTAGCTCAACGCGTAGCGCGTCGACGTACACGCTTATGATTGGGACACTTGCTGGAGGAAAACTTTATAGTTTTGGATTTGTCATGGTAAGTTATGCATGCTCTATTATGGCCAAGGCATTTCATCAAGTTCTAGATGATCAAAAGGGCCAAAAACACCATGAAAATCACCTTGCTGCCACCTTTTGCTCCAGCAGGAAGTACTTCTGGGAGAATGACATTTTGAAAGGGCAAATGAGCTCCAAATTGGGAAATTCCACTTGGGTTGGATATCAGACATCCAGGGCTTTCCAACCAGCTATTTTGAGCTTGATTTTGATGTCAGGAAGTGACCCAAAAGTAGGCTGAAAGGCGCGCGATGCATAGAGCTCAGGCGCGTGGCGCATAGAGATGTTTGGTCAAATTTTCATCTTCTAGCTCAGAAACTCGGCCAGTTGAACCAGTTTTGCTTGTGAATGAAATTTTTGAGCTATCTTGATGTAATTTGATGTACATGATGTAACTTTGGCACTTATTTACCTATTCTAGATGATTCATTCACAAAATAGCAAAAATTTAATGTAATGAATCAATTTCCCTTCTTTTAGAGATAGGTTGTTTGGATGCCTAGTTTTCACAGCTACTATGTTTGGAAATTAGTTCAACTGCTCCTAGAAGGAGGAATTCGACCCCTAAAGGCATGGAAAGGGGTTAGGATGGTCTATATGATGTAATTTCTCAATCATTTTAAGGGGTTGGAGAGGTTGGACTCTTGGGAAAGGCTTTTGCGTACTATTGTACATATTTTCTCTGCATTTTTGGCTAAGGAAATACCAGGGTTTTGCAGCACTGTTTGGGATCCATGTGGCTTTATGTTTTGATGGTGTGCTTCTTTCAGTAATTGTAAGTTGTTATGTGTATCATTTTCCTTCTTTCATCTTTTGCAATTGAACAAATGAAGTGTTAAGGTAGAATCCATCGATGGTTATGCTCTGCCTTTAAGTTTGTTTAATTTTCCATGTTTTCATCTGTTTAAGGAGAATCCTTGAAAGCTTCTTGCTCTCCTTAGCTCCTCACCAGTCTGATCTTCCCATTCATTCCCTTTGAAAGCATCAAGACGATCGCCTACCTTGCCCCAAATAGACCTCTGCAAAAAATTATGCCTCATCCCCAAGCCCAAATTTGCCTTTCCTTGTTTAACCACAAAAACTCCTAAAAACTCAAATCAAACCTTTGTACTGCATATCTAACCTAAAATTAGCTTTTGTTTTAGTCATCTCGAGCCTCATCGATTATCTTTGTCGAGATTGACCCGGAGAGAGCCCTCTCCTGTCCTCGTAGGGCTAGCTACGAGGCTGAGCGTGGTTTGAAGTAGCCTTGAATTTTACCTTATTTCAACCTAAGGTAGATTTGAGCGCTAACAGGATGTACTTGTTGTCATGATTTGTCATGTTTTGTTTGAGATCCCTTTATCGTTATGTTGATGGGATACTCATATTGTCGCCATGTATGTTTGCATTGAGATCCCTTTTATGCCATGTTGGCGAGATCATCATCATGCATGAATTTGTGCCATACTGATAGGAGTCCTTTTTGAGTGAGAGTTCCTATAGCGAAAAATCTCTTGGAGCCAGTCTTGCATGAGGGTATTTCCTTGTATGATAGCAACATCACCTCTTATGTACATCATCACTATTGACAACACTTAATGCAGTGACACCAGGGCCAGGAGACGTAGTCCCTCTTGGATGAACTAAGTTATTAATGTCTTCTTATTCTATGTTGCTGATGAATGCCGTGTTCCTATTCTTTACAACATGCAGATGTATTCATTTATGTCCTTTTAAAAATGCAATTTAACACAACACCAAACAAAATGTCTTGGAAGGGTCCCTTGTCACACCCGGGACCTGGATCAAGTTGTTTTTTGCTTTGTATGAGCATTTGGACTTCAACTTTTCCAACTCATATTTTTGTCTTGTCTTCCTTACCAACTTAGGCGGTGCACCTCTATACTTCATTCCCCATTCGTGCAATACAGTGAGAATTTCGTGAACAACTTTGAGAGGCTTTGTATCCTCTCTTGATTTCTGATGCATGTCATATAAGGGGAAAATTTCTTTGTGCATGGTGAATAACTCCTCCTAGAGGTTCCTCATAGTTTCTCCCAATGCTATACTTCACCAAGTATATATGCTTATAGTTCTTCTAAGTACACATGTGCGGGAGCTGCCTTTTGAACATTTTCCTGGAGTTGTTCAATCTGTTGCCTTGTAGCTTCTAAATTCTTTGCCATTTGTCTATTCTCAGCCATCAAATATTTTGTGTTTGACTTAAAATCTCCTGCAAAGGCAGAGTTGGCTACGACAATAGCTTCGAGATTCTTCCCGGTGTCCATTACAATCACCTTATCCTTGATAAAAGGAGGATGTGTGAGGTTTTCCAGAATTTTCTTCTTTCTTGCTTGAACAATTATATTATGAAGATCATCGTAAGTCAAATTGTAAATATCCATAATCGGACCTTCATCAAGAGGAGCAATTTCATCTTCATCATCTGGATCTTTCTCTTTTGCAGGAGGAGGGGGAGACTGAGTGGTGACCTGTTGTGTACAAGGAATGAGATCAACATCCTCATTCTTTTTCTCTGGTTCTACTTCCATGTCTTGAATAACTATCACGTCTTCAATCTCTTGGGCAAGTACTTTATCTTGTTGATGCTTTCCTTCTTCTCTAAGTAGCTGATTTTTCTTTTCTTCTTCAACTTTCTTCAACATTGTTTCTTCCTTTTCTTTTCTCCTCATTTATTCTTCCCAAATTTTCCTTTCCTCTTGTTCTTTCTTCTCCTATTATTCCTTTTGTCTTAACTCTTCTTCTTTCCTCTTTTGTTTCCTCTTTCTCTTTGCTTCCATAATCGCTTTTAAGATAACTGGATCTGCTTTGCATTTGCGGCTCTGCTCTTTTGTTGGACTATGTGCAACCTTCCTTTTGTACTTTATGATTAGTGGGTTGCACTTTTATGATGGTATTGCTTTTGGAATGGCTTCCTGTTCTGGATTCACAAGTGATGGACCTGCAACGCTGACTAGTGTGCGGGGCTTAAACACATTATAACATTTTTTTATTTTTTCCTCCTCTGTTCTAGAATAAGTCCTGCTTGGCCAATTGAAATGTATCTTTTCTCACTTCTTCTTGCAAACACTTCTTGTATCATAGGATGGTACTCCATAAGATTGAACTCAAAGTTATTCAACTAATTACCTTTAGTTTATGCACCCTTCAAATTCTTAATTTTGTACGATCCCGCCTACAAAGGAAGAGTGGGCTAAGGTGATTTCTTCTTCCTTTGCAAGACTCCTAATAAGCCTGTGGAAAGATGATATACAACTTCTTGCATGACCAATTTCTTAGTGGCATACCTTGGTAATAGATGTGGTTACTTCTAACAACCAAGCACCCTGAGGTAAGTGCCATCAGGTGAGGCAAACCAATAGACAAGTTTTGCTACAGCTTCCATAGCCTCATGGGACATGTAAGGTGGCTCTTCCTCAAAGATCATCTGGTACAATACTACAAGGAAGTGATTGGTCAACTTCTCCATGCCTCCTATATAGCTATACTCTTAAAGAAACTTGCAATAAATATTCACATTAGGCTCCTTTGTTGTCCATGTCCAGCGCATGCTAGGGAAAGAATTCTGAGCATATATCCTATCCAACATGTATGAAAAAAAATGGAATATGGAATTCTTTCCCTTGGTAGGATTCTTTGCATTGGTCACATTGATCAATAACTATTGGGCCAACAATTCAGACCAGTTGAATATATTTCCTTCATTGACAATCCAATGCAAAAGATATGCCCAACCTTCAGGAAATGTTTTAGTACTTTTCTGTCCATAGATCTAGTAGTATAGAATAATCATGTGCTGGAAACATTTCCCAAGAGATTTAGTATTGTATGTGTTGTTGGGTGTCTAAAGGAACTTGGATGGCTCTTTCACCCAGGATTTGACAACACCCTTGGTGCTCAAGTAATTGGTGACCACATAGAAATGAAAATCCAGGTACGCTTTTGGCTTGGGAAAAAGATACATGAGATGAATTTCATGGGCCATGTTATCACTCAGGTTGTTCCCAAAGTTGTAAGAAAGGGAATATGGCTGAGGTAACCACAAACCAATCTTTTAGACATAGATTCTAGCCAATCTGCATCTAGAGAGGGCTCTCTCTTTATGATTTAACTTTGTTTTGAAAGGTATTAGGCTAGTTATGATGTTCAATGGTTTTGTTTGATTTGGATGGTGAGGTTCAATAGAACAAAGGTGTAAATCTGAGAAGTTCAGTCCATTGGGCTAATGGAGTCAACGAAAGGGGCTTTCTGGATTTGGTTTTTTAATAGAGGATGGTTTCACAGAGCAAGGTAGTCAAACAGGGAGCAAACATAGATTTGTATTGGATGGGATGGGCTTAAAATGGTTAAAGGGAAGTTAAGAATCCTTCAACATATTTAACACAGGAAAATGGATGATTATTACTAAGGAGCAGTTAAGAATTCCATAGAAAATAATCAATATGAGAGAATTAGGAAACAGGAGCAATTAAGAGTTACAATGTTTATACTAATCCTGAAGAAACCACAAAGAACAATAATGAATGAAACATAGAGTGCAGTCAAGCAAATTCTGAATTAATCTTTATCAATACCATTTAGATTATGGAACACATGTGATATAATGAAACTAGAAAAACTAGAAAACATAAGATATAGGGGACTTATTGGTCCACTGGTTGATTCAAGAATTTTGTGACAAGTCCATCTGCTTCAATTCTACATCCAGTGAGTCCAGCAACAGTTGATTCCAAAATCTTTTGTATTGAAAAATTTCAGTATTACAGCAAAGTCTAAGAATGCCTCACCAACCCCAAATACTTTGTTAAGGGGGGTATTTATACAAAAATATATTAGAAAATATCTCCCAGAGATAATATCTAGTGATGATTCATCATTTTTTACAAAATATAGAGACTAATAGTTTCGATAATAGGGAAACATAAATGATGTTGTGCTGGATGCTCTGTCCTGTCAGATGTGCTGGAGGTAGACTTTGTGAGTGGGTGTACAACTGTCTTCAATTGATACTCTATGCTGGCTTCTCCATTTTGGTTGGATATTTGAATTCTAATTTGATATGCTTTTATCTATCTGACCCTCATTCATTTCTGTTCTGCATTTATGGTAGATGACCCAGAATTTTACTTTACCAAAGATAAGTTCATAACATTCCTAACATCTCTTGCCACCGCTCTGGTTCTGGTAGTTTATGTCTTTGCAGCTTTCTTAAAGTTTCATCGGTCTCTGTATATCTAAAGAAATTAGGTGGGATGGCGAACATATGCTTCACTTCATGCTCAATGTAGAATAAATTTTCTAAGTTGTTGTAGAGGGCTTAGCCAGATGGAAGTGCCTTCTCTCCTGAATTACTTGCTGATGAAGTAATTTGATCAGTAGCATATTTATTCAATTTATGTGTATAGTCTATGTGCTTCATCAGGTGGTCATTACTTCCCAAAGGACTTGGTAAACATTTTTTATGCAAAACTGTGAACCTTTCTATGAAAGAGTTGATCTCCACCTACATGTCCTGGCATCTCCTTTCCAAATTTTGCATCAGAGTTCTCTTGGTTAGAACTCTCTTAATTTCCAGAATGGTGCCTGTTTTGTCTGTGATTTGCATTGCTTCCAATTCTTCGCTGGTCTTGGTGTTCAAAAAATGTATTAGCCGGTTTGCTTGTTCAGGCATTTGCCCCAATAAAGCTCTTGTCTTTTGAATCTCCACTTGGGATACTCCTATTAAATCAACCTGCTCATAAATAACCTGGATATATCTCCACACACTACCAAGGGATTGATTGATGTTGGACCACAGAATACCTTGATTTCTGCCAGAGGTTTATCCAAAAGAAAGATATTTTTCTAAGCTTTTACCTTGTTCTCTAATGCTTTAACCTCCCTTGTTTTCTCTGCCACATTCATCTTGGATTTGTCATAACTTATTTCTAATTTTGCCAATTTCTCTTTGACCAGTTTCAATTTAGACACCTGGAGTTTTAATTCCTCCATGGCTTTTATCAATTCCTCTGTGGTCATGCCAGTACTACTGCTTGGTGCTGTTGCTGATGTTCCTGTAATTACCTCCACTGTGGATGCTGGAACAGTGGGAGGTATTGCTGTTACAAGTGTGGATGGGGTAACTGTGATTGCAGGGATTACTTCAGGTGGCTGGGAGGTTGACTCTCCCTGCTTTTCTTTTAGAGCATTCTCCAGTGCCTGCTCTGTATCAGTTAACCTTTCATTGAGCTTCATGAGTAGCTCCATTATTTCCTCTTTGGATTTCTGCTGTACAACTTCCACTGTCTGTGGATGCATGGTAGGAGGGAGTTTAATCTGCTTCCTTAGGGCAACAATATCTTCCTGTTTCTTCTTCATTAATGCCTTTATGCCCTTAGCATCTTTGGGATCATGTCCCAGTTTAATGATAATCTCCTCTAGAGATTTGATCCTGTTGTCCTTGGCTAGAGAAGAGGCTTTCTCCAAATCTAGTTGAGCAGAGGTGTTCTCCAAGGAGTTTTGCAATTTATGAGCTAACATAGCTTTGCCAACTAGTGTCAAGTATACCATCTCTCTAGTCTATTTATGCAGCTCAATCTGGTCCATAGGATGAATGTCGTTGGCTATGACCTCCAGATTTGTTCTGATGTAATCAGCTGCTGATTGTGGTTGCTACACTTTGGGATTAAAATAACTCATGATCATCTTGCCCTCTTTAATGTCATAGGCAGACATCAATTTTTGTTGGTTTGTGGGAGCCATCTTAAGATACTGGTTATAAAGTTGAAGTCTTAGTGGGTCGTTTCTGGCCTTGATCTCCTTGAATGTCCTTTTGATGTCGGAGGCCTGTTTTCTTTGTGGCCTAGTGGACAAAACTTACACACTATGCTGCCTTTCTAGCTCCTGCCTGTGTGAGCTAGTTGATGTTTCCACCACTGGGGAAGTTTGCTAGCTGACTACCCTTTCACCTCTTAGACTGCCTATTGTTTCTTCAAATATTTCCTCTTTTGACATAGGATTGAGTCTTTGCCTCTTTGCACCCAGCTATTCTGTAGGTCCACTCATGGGCATGGGGTCTTCCCTGTCTCCCTTTTTGCCTTTTTCCTCATTTAGAGGAGTCTACAATGTAGGAACCTCTGCTGTCTTGGTTTGGACTGGAGGAGTTTTCCCCTGCTGATCAGTCATTACTTGCTTCTCTGTGCCTGCCACTTCCTTGCCCTTAGAAGACCCTGTAACTGGTGTGTTGGCTTCTTGTACAGACTGCTGAGAAGTTATAGCAGAGGATTTCTCAGCAGAGGATGTACCAACTCCTGTTTGTTGAGGTAGCTTGAAAGATACCTGTCCAAAAGAGTCCAGGTCAAGGGTTTTTTCAAGGTTTTTCATAGCGTTTTCCATCTTTTGTTGCTCAGTAATTTCTTCTATTAATGTACCCTCTACCCAGTCATCCTAATTAGCAAACTGCTAAATTTCAGGGATATTATGGTGTACATAAACTGACAGCCTGTTTCTTACTTTTCTATCACTTATAAAGCTATTTGGGTCATCTGGCACCCACCAAATGCTCTTCTTCAATCTAAGTTGTTCCCCTAATATCTTATCAACATCTTCCCATGCCTCCCTCTTATGGATGACAAAAGGACCTAACTAGTTTTTTATTCTCAGCTGAGCCTTTTTCTTTGCACTGCAAAAGTGGGTTAAATCTGCATTGATAAGCTGCCTGAAATACTCCAATGCAAATAGTCTCATAGGCACATATTTGGGCAGCTTGTAAGGGCACAATTCACAGCCATATATTCTAATTTTAGTGTGATTCTGGTACAAGCACCATTCACCTATCTTGTATTGTCTGGAAAGCTATAAAATCTTCTTTATATCACCAGAAAGCCTAGGAGGAGGAGCTCCTATCAATAGAGTGGTGGCTGGATGTACAAACAGGTCAATGAATTCACAATAGGTATAAGGGGATTCATAGACATTGTGGAAGACTGAGGTCCAAAATATCACAAACCTCCATTCTCCTTTGGAATCCAATTTCCTGATGGGAAATGAGAAGCTGTTCGGCTGATAATATATCAGAAGGTGGTATATGAATGAAGTGTATTTGAAGACTCCTTCTCTGTCCAGGCTTATGAATTGATCATTGATCTTGTTAGCAATAAAGGTGGCATAGTCATACTTGATAGTAGGGGGTTGTCCCGGAGTAAACATTGATAATAGAACTAAGGTGGTCTCATCAACAAATTCACTTGTCCTAAATCCCAAGATGAAGGATATCATGTGAATTATGAGTTTTCCCGTTTCAGTGAACCGGACATGAAAATATGGAGGTGGGCCTTAGGGCTGGCAATCTAGTTTCATGAACATTTGAGCAATATGGGTTATCTCCGAATTGGGCAATTGAGAGCCTTGCTCAAGCAAAAATCCCATGGAAAGAGGAGCTAGAGGCTGAGTGGGTTTGAACTGTAACATCTCATTGATGGATTCAACAGTTATGTAAAAAAGGACAGTTTGGTATGGGGTTATAACTGCTTTAATGACAGGGTCATAGTTGGCACAACATTGGTGAATAATATATGGGAAAACATTGATTGAGGGAAGGTAATACCTAGGAAGGTTTGATTCCCATATTCCATAGATGTCAGAGTTGCTCAGATAACTATTCCTAATTCGGCAAAATTCCTGGAGATGGTTCATGTCACCAGTTAACTCTTTTATTTGGAAATCTCTGTCAGCTAAGGGTAAATAACCCAGGTCCTTGTGAGGTGATTTAAGGGGTGTGACGTTTAGGGCTATGGGAGCCTCCATGTTTGGTTCTTGTGTTTTCAAATTGGAGGTCAGGCTTCTGTGGAAAAATGGGCAAAAAAGCAGTCTTGGGTGTATTTATATGAGAGCTACAGACTGTGTTCACTTGAATCTGGCCTTTTTGGGTAAAATGTTACAGAGGAAAAATGAAATTACAGGTTCGGGAGGTAAATTGGGTAAATACTTGTTTTTTAAAGGCGAACAGTGCAATTTCATGTTGACTGATGAGCTATAGAGTAGGAAGCTGAGATTTTCCTAGTCGGGTAGCGGACTGGACGTTCTTGCAGTTGTCTGGACGTAGCTTGCATGAAAACAGTTTTGCAGAAAAATGGGTGAAAATGACAGTTTCGTGTTAATTTAACGAAAATTGGCTTTGGCGAGGCTTTTTTGGCTTTTATTGCATGCTGACGTCACAATGATGAGACGTTTTGTCGTTTAGCAGAGGGGTGGTAAGCGTCTTTCCCCCCGCACAGCTTTTGGGGTTGGGCGGTTTCGAGCGGGGGGGGCAGCGAGCAGCGCGACGCGTGTCCACGGTACGGGAGCAATACCACTGGCTCCCTGGGACTTAATTGTCGGACGGAAGGGGGGTCGTGATATGTGCGTGGACCATCGGATGAGCGGGCCCAGATCTGACGATGGGCGCTCAGCGGAGAGGGAGGGGGTTTAATGCGCGGGGGCCCGATATAATAAACGTTAACAAATCATATCGGGGCTATCTTTATTGGTTGGCATAGTGTTTAAGTTAGGTTATTAATTAACATGGGGTTAATTAATTCCTCATGTGTGTGGGGAATGGTTATTATAAGGTTTCAAATAAACCTATAATTCCATTTAAAACAACAATATATGGCTATAGTTTAGCCGGGGGTGGGAATAATAAATTTTTGGGGTTTTGCATATATTAATGTAATACGGGAAAGGGGAATACATATAGGGAGTTATACAATAATGTTAATAGTTAATATGAAACTTTTGAAAATGAATGCGCGCTAGGCATAATGTTATAAAACTTAGGCAAAAGGGAGAAAAAAAAGGGATTTTACACAAGAAATGTGGCTATTTTTCCTAAGTAACTGGAGCTTCACTTAACCATTTGATAAAAAGTGGGATGAGTGATTTTAAGGATATTAAGCAGATCTCAATACCTTTAAGGGAGATTAATAAGTGACTTGGGGGAAAGACATGAAGGGGAGGTAGTAATAAAATCTGCCTCACTTGAGCTGCATCCAAACATTTGCCATGGTACTTGTGATAACATTAAGACGAAAATCTTGAGAGACAAAATCAATCACAATTATGCTTCTGCAACACCAATTTACTTACCCAGCTTACTTTGCCTAACATTTTTTATTCTTTTTCTATGGGTGCATTTAGGCTAGCAAACCCTTTTAACCTTTTCTTTTCCTTACATTGTAAGCCTATCTAAATCTACCCTTATAACATCCAAGGGCTCAGATTTAACAATTGAGCTCCTTTGCTTCTCTGCCTATCTATTTATCTGCTAAGATTGAACAGTTTGGATAGATTTTATTCTCTATTTCTAAAACAAGTCAATCTAGACATGAACTAGCCAAGATTGAGTTGTTTGGCCATTCATCAATGGTGGCACAAGTCAAGTAGCTGCACACCATCAGATCATTGCAAAAATAGAATAGTAGTGGCATTTTGGACTTGCACACTTTTCTAGTCCTTGTTTGGGGGTTCATTTCTTTCACTTTTTTGACCATTTCATTCTTTTTTCCCTTTGATTTTTCTTTTAGGGCATACCCTCTTTACATTTTTTAAATTTTTTGTCTTTTGAGAATATGGAAAACCTTGGCAACCAGACCCAAAGGTATGAACATATTAGACCTTATCAATGACAATCATGAAATATGACACCTATTGGTATAGGAGCATAACAGGCCATATATGAAGCAATTTGTTTTCCACTAACACTACTAATCATCATGCTCTTTGTGTCAATGCGTGACATGATCCACTTGATAGTATATGCACAAGGGAAGGCTGGATACCTGCATGAAACTTTATGAAAGCCTGACCTCTAGACATTTATGTATACCTATCTATCTTCTAAATCTGGTTCGAAACTGGTGGCTATGAATGCATTTTTCCTTGTGTGCCATGTGATATCTGAATCTTTCTTAATGAAGAGTTGAGTGTCTGACAAAATAGGCATGGTGAAAAGGGCACTCTCAACTACTTCATCGATGCTGCTCTTTGTAGTATCTTTTGAGGTTGATCTCTTTGGAGGCATAATGATGATAAATGATAGAAGAGAGATAAGCTCAAAATGTTGCATAACCTATATCGGAAGATTAACTTATGGTGAAGATAAATTAGGTCAAGCAAATCAATTCATTCATCAAAATAAAACAACAACCAAGTTATTGGAGAGAATGATTGTGTAGTTTCTAGGCTCAAGGATGTAGATTGGACTTACAAATTATGCATTGCGCAGTCTTAGCAGATAAGAAATGAGCTTGAGGAATATTGCGCTATGTGTAGTCTTAGCTGGGAAGGCTGAAGGAGGAGCCTGCACATTGCACAATCTAAGTGATCAAGGCTGAGGCTTGAGGTATGGCACTGCGCAATGTGTAGTTGGGCAAGCCAGTGAATATGCATTACACAATCTCAAAGGCCAAGGTTGAGGCTTGAGCCTTGATCTTGCGAATTGCGCATTTGGGAGGGGCATCAATTGGTCAGGTTTGCGCAGATCTACCAAGAAAGGAGATAGAAAATATTTAGATCTGAGTGTTGGGGCAGAATGGAAGGTAGATTAGATTCAAGGAAGTTTAGATCAATGAAAATAATGTGCAAGAAACAAACATGCAAAAGGAAACACATACATGCAGAAATGACCCAGCAACATCAATTGCAGGTAGGCGAAAAGCAAGAAGTTGGTGCAACACTTATAAAAAGTGAACGATGGAACATATGAACTTTTACAAGCTAATAAAAAATAAAATACTAGCTACTATGAAAATAAATAGACAAAAAGAACTCATAAAAGAAAAAGTAACAAAAGCGATAGAAAAAGTGACAAAAAGTGACACATGCAAAACTTACCCAAAAAAGAACCGCAAACTAAGTTGAAAGCTCCTTGATCTCATTGGGAAGGTTAGAGCTCCAAATTCGAGTGTGAAAATGAGATATAGAAGTGTGTTTATGTAGATCTAGTCAGGTTAGGGTTTATGATGCACATGCCTAAAATCAAGGAAAAAGCAACACTTGTCCTAAGATAAAAAAAAGAAACTTTGTGCCACTTGTCAGACATTAATTATGCATTCTCTATTTTCTAGGGATGAACACTTAGCTTTTCTGGGAAACTTTCCATTCACATTGGTAGAGGGTGATGTGCAATTCCCAACAACAAGGGATTTCACAGTTCACTGCATTAGTGATTTGCACTGTTTTTGAGTGAAAAAGAGGGCTTAATTTAGTTTCTATGGTCAGTGGTTGTCTGTCTTCAATGAATGCATAGTTTTGATCCTCAAGGCCTACCATGGGTTTCATAGACAATGGGTTGTGTAGTTCTAAGAGGGAAGACCAAAAATAGGTGGAAGATCAGAGTAGGAGATGCCTTATGTTAGAAAAATCTTAGTTATGATAAAAAATCTAAGTCTATGCCTTCGATTTTTCTCCAAAATCAAGGCATATGAAAAATTTTGGAGGGGAGTTTTAGCAGCTACAACACTTCATTAAACAAAACATTGAAATAAGTACAACTTGCACACAAAATTACAACTATTCTTTCCCTTCAACCCATGTTGTTCACTATTATTAGTCCCTACCTTGCCAAGGACTATGGCACTTGCCTCGTGGTCAAATTCCCTTGACTCTTGATTAGTTTCCCAACTTTTTGTGGATTTTTAGTAACTTTAACCAAGGTTTCGAGAAAACGTTGAATATTTATTTATTTATTTAATTTATTTAATCAATCAATTAATTAATTAATTAATTAATTTTGCTGTAAGTTCAAAAATAATTTTCTAATTTCTAGAAATATTATCTCTAATTTCAATTAGCTAAGCAAGCCTTGGTGCACAATAATTCCCCTGGTGGAGAGCGATTTATTTTCTGTATTTTTGAGTGCCTAAAAAATCGTTTTAAAATAAAAAAAGAAAGATAATTTTATAAGTGGCCATTCCGTTGTTGAGTGCTTTAACACTCACATTGACACAGTGATCTAAGAAGTTCATTTTCACTATTATTAGTCCCTGCCTCACCAAGGACTATGGCACTTGCCTCGTGGTCAAATTCCCTTGACTCTTGATTATTTTACCAACTTTTTGTGGATTTTTAGTAACTTTAACCAAGGTTTCGAGAACACGCTGAATAATTAATTAATTAATTAATTATTTTCTGTAAATTAAAAAATAATTTTCTAATTTCTAGAAATCTTATCTCTAATTTCAATTAGCTGAGCAAGCCTTGGTGCAAAATAATTCCCTTGGTGGAGAGCGATTTAGTTTTTGTATTTTCCAGTGCCTAAAAAATCATTTTAAAATAAAAAAGAAAGATAATTTTATAAGTGGCCATTCCGTTGTTGAGTGCTCTAACACTCACATTGACACAGTGATCTAAGAAGTTTATTTCGTTAATGAGTGTTTTGACACTGACACTAATACAGGGAATTCTAGTGCGTTTACCTCTTATTTCATGTCAGATCAGGCAATAACTCCTTATAATCAATTCATTATATTCATTCAGGTTGGTGTTTATTATATACAGGAGGGAGAGACTGTTCATTTCCTCTCCCGGTCACTCTTCATATTTTCCATTATTTATTTACATCAGTTACACTCATTCACCCAATCCTAATGATTAGGTGTCAACATTCCCCCCCTTAATCTGAAGGGATGTTGGTGAGTCCAAGCATTGTTCTGAATCATTCAAGCTTTTCTCTTCCAAGCGCTTTGGTGAAGATGTTTGCTCATTAGTGGAACAATGGTGGAGTTGGATTGTTTTGGTCTCAACAAGATGTTGAATCAAATGATATTTAGTATTGATGTGCTTCGTTCGATCATGGAACTTTGGGTTCTTGGCCAACTTTATTACTGAGGTATTGTCAATCATGAGTGGAGTCGATTGTACTTATTTTACCTGCAAATCTTCAAGAATTTTCCTGAGCCACACAATTTCTTTTATTGCCTCAGCTGCTGTGACATATTCTGCTTCTGTTGTGGAATCTGCTGGAACTGATTGTTTGCGTGATCTCCAGGAGACAGCTCCTGATCCAAGACTCATAGCATAACCTGAAGTAGATACCCTAGTTTCTTTGTCTCCAT
>APFE030277027.1:15527-44346 GCA_000404065.3 Pinus taeda
AACAAACTTTTTATTGACTTCATCATAGAGACGGTATGCTTTGGAGGTGTTTGAATACCCCAGGAAGATACACTTACGACTTCTTGCACCAAGTTTGTTTCTATGTACCTTTGGTATCAAGGCATAACTGGTGGAACCAAAGACCCTGAGATGCTTTACAGAAGGAATGTGCGCATACCACATTTCATAGGAAGTCTTATTTCTGATAACATTTTTTTTCCCCTGGGAAAATCAGTAACTTTCATTAATATTGAAAATTACAAAGCAGATGCCATGGCATTACTGGCATGTTCATATAGTCTCCACCCTATCAGGTGATTTTCAGTGTGCATCAAAAATATGCTGATTACATTTCTTTGTTCGGCTCTATCGCTCTATCGCCTGTTTACATATACAAAAGGTTTTGTTTTATAACTATAAACAACAGTATTGACAAAAAACTCCATTCTCGGTCAGCGATTGGGACTATTGTCCCTCCGTTGCCTCTGATCTATGTATGGTCGGTGGAAAAACCGGTGTTCATCAGTCCCATTCTGCTCCACTATGTGCCCATCGCCTCGTGGAATTGTCAAGGCCTCTTTTGACAGTTTGTCAGCCTCGCTATTGTGTTCTCTGTAGATATGCACACAAGTGAAATGTTCAAAAGCAGCTTTGAGAGTGAGAGTATTATGTAATAAATTGTTGAGTGTGTGGGAGTGGCATGTAGTGACATTATTTATCCAGTTTACAACCACTGATGAGTCCCCAAATATATTGATATGTGTGAGCTGATGTGTTAATGCAAAATGTAGAAGGTTATGTAAAGCAGAGAGCTTAGCGAGGTTGTTTGATCCATTTCCGAAACCCAGATTGGCAAGATATCTATGCCGATCATTTATGTGTAGGACAAAACCTCCACTGCACCCGTCTTGGTTCGCTGCCCCGTCGAAAAAAGCCCAAGGTATGGATCTGTCAATCTCGGGCATAGGCTGAATGGTTCTGGGCCTGTGTGGTGGCGGATCTGGTAGCGCCTGATATGCAACATTTACATCAATTTCAATCTGGCTGCTCAAAATTGGTCGATCCTCGAAAATAGCTCTATTCCGGGCGAGCCAGATGTACCAGGTGGCCACTGGGGGTAGGTTGATTGATTTTGAGTCCGGGTGGTTTTGTGACCAGCTACCCCAAGCATTCTGTAGATCAGGTCCGCTCCAATGTCCCGAAATTCCCAATTGCTGACAAATATTTCTCCATAAGGTTTGGACAGTTGGGCAAAGAAGAAAAATGTGGTCTGTGAATTCCGCCGCATTTTTGCAGAGGGTGCACCAAGTGGGTCCGTGTATGGCCCTGCGGGTCAGCTGTTCACCCGTAGGCACGATATCATGGAGAGCACACCAGAAAAAAAGCTTTGATCGGGGAGAGGCCTTGAGTTTCCAAATGATCTACCACCACGGGTGTATCTGTTCCGGAGCTCTGTGAGCTATGAGAGCACTGTAACCATGCTTTGGTGCATAAATACCATGGTCCGCTGGGCACCAAATAAGTTCATCAGGCCCTTGTTTGATGCGTATGTTAGATTCAGTTAATGCCATAGTATAATGATCCCATTGCTGATGCCATTGTATAGGGAGGTCCAAAGCTTGAGCAGATTTCCAAGCTTGAGCAAGGATGTCTGATCGATGTGGATTGGCAATTTGTGCAAAATGCCGAATTCCCCGGGACTGTAGGTAATTGATAAGCTCCTGATTTAAAACATGTCTGCCCCCACTGTTATTCCATGGGTCCATGCCAATCTTGCCCGTCATGCCATCATTTATGCGCCAAGCCAAGTTGTCTCGAATGAGAGGAAGGGAATCAATCAAGGCCTTCCATACAGAGGAGCATCCTTTCGATGACCAGGTCGGTAGTCGGGCCCAATCCAAAATATTTTGAGGCCAAATGTATTTATGATAAGTAACATGAGTCCACAGATTTTGACAAGAGAGCAATGTCCAACCCATCTTGGCAGCAAGTGCTTTGGCAAAATCTGGGAGGTCTTTGAGTCCCCAGCCACCCCATTTTTTGGGGAGAGAGATTTTCTTCCAGCTGATCCAAGCAAAAATTCTTTTCTCCTGGCTCCCATTCCATAGATAGCGATTGCACAGCTGCTGCAGTCTCCCCAGGATATTCCTTGGGATCCAGGCTAGTGCCATCCAGAAAACCGGGGTGGCCTCTAGCACTGATTTGATTAGCACCAGTCTGTCGGCCCTAGATAGATATCTGTGGCTCCAGCCTATAAGCCTCTTTTCCATTTTGGCCACCAACCAGACCCAATCAGCTATCCTCTGGCAGGTGGGCTTCAGATTGAAACCCAGGTATTTGAGGCCACTATCCAGAGGGTGCACCGAATAAGGAAAAGCTTGTAGGGCCGTCTGAGTCTCCTGAACAGATGTGCGAGTGCAGGTGATGGTGGATTTCGTCTGATTTGGCTGCATATCTGTAGCTGCAGAGAATCTTTGCAAGATTTTCAAGAAAGTCCGAGAGTCTCTGATACTGCCATCAAGTAGAATAAGGACATCGTCGACAAATAGAAGATGTGTAAGGTAGCACAAATCTGATATGCCAAGACCACCAATGTCTCCATCCCTCTTTGCATCTTCCATGAGGCGACTGAGGCCTTCCATGACCAAGAGAAAGAGAAGGGGAGATAGGGGGCATCCCTGTCGCAGACCTCTTTCTGAGTGGAAAAAAGTAGAGGCCGAGCCATTGATGAGGATACTGAAAGAGGGAGAGGTGATGCAGGCCATGATCCAAGAGATATAAGTATGTGGGAACCCCAAGTGTATGAGAATCATTTTCAGATAGAGCCAGTTGACACGATCGAATGCTTTCGAGAGGTCAATTTTGAGAAGGATGGCTTTTAGTTTCTTAGACCAGATGGAGTGAAGGGCTTCTTGTGCAAGTCCAATGGCCTCATGAATTTGTCTGGAATCTAGAAAGGCAAATTGCTGTGGAGCAATGGACCTGGAGAGGATAGGTCTAAGCCGGTTAGCAATGATCTTTGAGATAATTTTATATAGGCAGTTACACAATGAAATGGGGCGATAGTCATCAAAGGATGTCGGGGAATCCAATTTGGGAATGAGGGCAATAAATGTGGAGTTGATAGCATGATAAATGGCACCTGTAGATCTGCTTTCCTCAACCACCCTCAGCAGATCTTGCCCCAGATCGTCAAAAAAGGCTAGGTAGAATTCGATGGTCCATCCATCAGGACCTGGACTTTTATCTTTCTTGAACCACTTCAACACCCCTTCAAGCTCTTCAACTGTAACAGGGTCTGTTAATTCCGCCACATCCTCATCCTCCACAAATCGAGGAAAGTGATTAGCCACATTGATGATGTCCAGTAGATTGGCTTCTCGGGGGCTCTTGTACAGGTTCCTAAAATGAGTGGTGCCCAGATGTGCAAGCTTTTGAAAATTGTCTGCAATATCACCATCCGGAGAAGGGAGCTTCCAGATTGTATTAGAAACTTTCCTGCTCTTTGCATAGCTGTGAAAGAACTTGGAGTTGTCGTCCCCAGCTTTTATCCATAACGCTCTACTTCTTAATCTGATGGATTCCTCCCTCTCGTTGAGGATCTTGGCTTTTTGTCTCTCCAAGTCAATAAGTCTGTCTTTTTCATCCGCAGATATGAATCCCAGGCCTCGATCGTCAGTCAGAGAGAAAAGATCAGCCTCAATTTGGGTGAGCTGTGTAGATTCCCTCTCCAATTTCGCCTTTGCCCACTGTATAGATATATGCTTTAATTCAGTAAGGTTTCTGCAAAAACCTTTAGCATAAGATTCAATGTCATTAATAGGATGAGATGACCAGTACTCCTTGATCAGCTTGATGAATGTAGGGTCCTTCAGTCAGGTGTGGTTGAACTTGAAGGGTGCCTTGGGTTTCTTGGAAGGGCCAAGCATCTCCAGATAAATAGGATTATGGTCCGATATCCCCCCCGAGCCAACCCATTGACGGAACAGATGCACACGCTGAATAAGAGGTTCTTTAAGGAGAAATCTGTCAAGTCTGCGTGCAAGGGCAGCGTCCCCAACACGTCTATTCCTCCAGGTAGGAAGGGGGCGCTGCATGGGAATATCTATAAGATTAGATTGCTCTAGCAGATTGAGCATGAAGTCGGTAATGGGGTCAATTTGAGCATCCGATCCCCAGGACTCCCTGAAGCCCAGCGAGAAATTAAGGTCACCTCCGATGATGACATGATCTTCATTCAGTAAGGGAAGATGGAGTATGTGCTGCCAAAATGCTTCTCTCTGGGAGCATGGCGCATAAATATTGACAATACTAAGATCCATGCCGAGATCGGCAGAGAAAATATCCATTCCAATGAATCCCGCCCCCCCCCAACTTGAAATTAGATTGATGGTGCGAGAGTTGATCTCGATGGCTAGCCCCCCAGACCGGCCCACAGCATCAATAGCAAAAAATTTCCAACCAGGGATCAAGGTGAGCATGGCTTGGGAGCATTGATCAGCAGAGCAGAGGGTTTCTTGTAACATGATAATATCAATAGGCTCAGATTTGATGAGTCTCTTCAAGGCTAGTTTCTTGGAGGAACTAGCCAGTCCTCTACAATTAAATGAGAGACACTTCATGGGGGAATACTTCTAGGGGTATGTCCCGCTCTAAGGACCCCGACAATGGTCGATTGTCTGCCAGAGACCACCTCTGCCCCAGCAAGTTTAATGGCTTTAGAGAGATGGGATTTTCTCCCTCTGGAATTCGATACACCCCCTTCAGGACAAACAATGCCTAAACCGGAATGTCCGATTGGGGTCTCTCTGGCAGGATTCCGAGATCTAAGAAAGTATGGATGTGGAGGGGAAGACGCCCGCGGGGAGGAGCAATTCTTATGGGGAGAAGTGGTAATAATAGGGTCCGTTGAGATGGGGGGAGAAGAAGAAGGAGGACAATGAATCATAGGTGTATGAGATGAGGGACCAATGATATCAATCGATGAATAAACCAAAGATGTAGGAGATCCAGAGATCAGATTCGCTCCAGCCGCCGAGCGAGGCCTGGTGATAGGGGGCGAAGGATGCCGGATTCCAGAGACGTCCACAGATGCTGAAGCTGGAGGGGACGGACCGGCAGAGGGAGGCCGAGGAGCACTAGGAGATACCATCCAGGAAGGCTTCGGGGTATTCTTCGGAGAGTCTTCTGCTTTCTTGTTTAGAGGGTAGTCCTTAGCGAGGTGACCGACTTCATGGCACCTTCTGCACCGGAAGGGGAATCCTTCATAATCCAATAGCTGTACCCTTATGCATCTGCCCCATTGGAGCGTAATTTGCTTCTCCAGCCCTTCCCAGGTGTCCATATGAACCAAAATCCGTGCAAGTGTTCGGCACCGGATTCCTCAAATGAGCGGTCGAAATCCAAGTAGGTCCCGAGAGCATTGCCAATCCGAATGAACACTTCTTCAGCCCAGAAAGGTAGAGGAAGACCAAGGAGGCGAACCCAGATCGGTCCAACACCAAGCTGTTCCCGCTCAGGTTCAAAAAGAGGACTCCAGCGTTTGAGGAGTACCGGAGCCCTTTCGATATGCCAATAACGCCCCAGAACCAGATCTGTCTGACTTTCCTTGGAGAATTTTAGTGAGAACCAGCCTCTTGGGAGGACATGAACCTCTGGCAGATCGCAAAACACTTCGCCCCAGATCTCCTTAACCCAAAGAATGAGTCTCTGCCTTGAGTAGGATCTGCCCCGGACGTGTCCTACTAACACGGTGTTTGCGATATCCACATATTCTCCGAGCGGCTTCGATTCGTCAAATTTTATGGAGATGTCCCGCGACGTAGATCTCACACAGTGAACCTTCTTTCTGCCGGATCGAGGGACCGACGGATGATCTACCAGAGGATTGGTGATGTCATCCCTTGATGGGTGATGAGCGGGTCGGGTAGAGACCATAGGGGATTCATAACAACCAGAAGTGCGCAATCCTGAGGCGAAGGGATGAGCAGTGGGGTTAGTGATCGGCGGAGGGAGAGGCACTGTTGTGAGGGGCGGAGCCTGTGGATCAATCGAGGATGAGGGAGGAGAGTGCGAGGCCAGAAACGAAAGAGAACCAGGCTGAAGCGAAGGGATCTCGAGGGGCGGTGATTCAGTGGGGAAAACACCAGCAGATGAAGTGGAGGAACGATGTACAAATGGTGCATCGGATGTGGGGTAGGATGGGTACCCGGGGACCGATGACGAAGAGGAGGGCACGAACTGTGAACGCTGTCCAAAGCAGGGATTCCCGAATATAATTTTGTTCGGCGATGGATCCGCCGAATAGTCCACCGATTCAAGCTCCGGGTCGTCCATAACTGACACCTTGTCGGCACCGAAAGAGACTGTAGCGAATGGCAGAAGGATTGCTGCAGCAGGAGATTCAGGATCGAGACCACAACGGTAGAAGTGTTAACTAACCCTAGTCTCTACGAGCCGCAGTAGATGCGCAATAGGTTACCTTAGCCCAGACCTTTGCGCGAGCGATCCATCATCTTCTATTTCTGATAACATTATATGGACATATATTCTTTATATACAACACATAGAATTGCATTAGCCCAAAACATGAATTTTACATTTTTGAAAAACATCATGGAGCACACCATATTTAAGATTGTCCTATTCATTCTTTCAGCTACACCATTTTGTTGGGGATTATAAGGCACAATTGTTTGATGTTTGATCCCATGTTGGCAAAGATAGTTTTCAAATTCATTTGAAGTGTATTATTTTCCATTATCAGTGCGAATAGAGCCAATATGAGATTGTGCATCATTTTCAATCCATTTATGAAAGTTCTTGAATGTTTTAAAAGCATCAGATTTGTTCTTCAATAAATAAACCTAACACATTTTGGTGTAGTCATCATTAAATGTCATCATATATTTGTTTCCATTTGCAGAAGGAACAGGAATTCGACCACATAAATCTAAATGAATGAGTTCAAGTTTTCTATTTGCTCTTGAATGTGAATCATGAAAAGACTATTGCTATGCTTTCCTAGAATGCAAGCATCACATTGCTTAAGTTTCCTAGGAATTGTAGGCAAACCAGCAACACCATTTTTCTTCAACAAGCAGAGGTTGTCATAGTTCAAATGTCCACATGTAGCATGCCATAATAAACTTGATGGAAGTGTACCTTCTTTATAATGAGAATTTTATGAGAAATGTTGTTCATGAGTAGAGGTACCTTGCAGCTTGAGAAGCATTTCTTCTTCTATTCCCCTCATGACAAGTGAGTGGTCAGATTCTTTTCTCATCTCAGGCTTGCTATCAAACATATGAATGGAGTGACCTTGCTGGTGGATGTGGACCAAGGACAACAAGTTTCTCTTCAGCTGTGGGAGATATAGAACATGATGCAAAAGAAAGTCTAGAAGACTAGGCAATTTAAGCCTGATTTTGCCAAGCCCTGATGGCTTGATTTTTGATTGGTCTACAAAGTATACTGCTCCATCAACATTGTCATTAAATTATTCAAAAAAATATTTTCTATGAGTCATGTGGCAGTTTTCTTCTGAATCAAGCAGCCAATCATTTTTGCAAGAAGCAAGTGAAGCATTAGATAAATGTTCATTTACTCCGATATTACATTGTGCCACAACATAATGAGTGGATTCAGGTGCTTTACCTTTGTCTTTGTCATTAGTTTTACCTTTCTGTTGGTTTCTTTGCTACTCAATTTTGTCCCAAGGTAACCTGCATGTAGAGGCATCATGTGATCCATTTCTTTTGCATCGTATGCAGTACAAATCTGACTTTTCTCCTTGAGAGTGTCTGACCCCCTACCTCTGAAATATCTTCCTATTCCTCTTCAACCACCTCTTCCTCTAGAAGAATCTTGGGCAAGATTATTTTCTTTATGAGCAAGGCACATAGCCTCTTCAGAATATTTAGGGGCTGTCTTCTTTCCAAAAGCTTTCTCTCTTTTAACAAAGTTTTTCACAAGAGAGTTAAAGGTAATATCTTTGAGATTTCCATTTGCTTGCAATGACCCAAGATAATTGGAGTAAGTAGGATAAAATGCCTTGAGAAAAGTGATAAGAGGAATATCCAATCCAACCTTAGTGGCTTTGGTATCATGCATTATAGATTTTACTTTGAATGCAAGAGCAAGATGATCATTATTTTGTAATTCAAAAATGAAGGGTTTAATCATGAGTTGAACAACTTCAAGTGCAGAATGTGAGTCATAAAGTTCTGTCAGATTTTGTAAGGCTTCAAAAGTAGTTGAAAATGGAAAAATATGGTGACTCACCTCTTCACTTACAGATGTTGCAATTAATGCATAGACTTTGATGTTCTTATTTTCCCAAATGGCGAACTCTTTGTTTGAGGTAGGCTATTTTGTCTCTTTGTCTCCGTCTCCAACAAACAATCCTTTCCACAACTCATTGAAAATGAGGGTGTGTTTTATCATCTAGGAACACTCAGTATAGTTCTCCTTGCCAGTGAGAACTATTCCAACAATAGATATGATTGAATGCATTGTAAAATCAATGTTCTGTAAAAAATACTTCTGGCAGTATACTGTAAAAAAGTTGTATTTCTCGTGGCAAACTCTGTTTAACTTTTGAGAAAAAAAATGAGGGATAATATATTAGAATTATTAACTGGGGAAGGGGTTATTTGGTGGAGGGAGTATTCAAACAATAGTGTATATTAAAACCAAAAATCTTAAATATGAACAACTTATGGCATATGGCAGCGTGGTATTACCACTATGGATAGAATAGGCAGTGTTCATGTATATGAAAACAATGTTATACCAGACAAGAAGAGCCACAATAAAAAAACAAGAGCCGCCATCACCACCGTAGCCACCAAAAGTTCCATTCCAACAAGTCGAACCGGTGAAAGAGCAATGTGCGTTACTACAGTTTTGAGTTATCGATTTGAGTTTTGGGCAGCAACCATTCTATATACATTTGTTTGAGCTCTCTTAATAGAGTTGTAAAGATGTTGGCAGTGGGTCGAAAGGATGAGAAGAATGAGTAGGCTCTGAAAAATCACATGGGTCACCCCAAAACAGGTAGAGATTGCGCATTTACACTTCTTGACTCTCCTATCACTCATACCCAGTGTCCATATGTAACTGGTACATCAGTCTTGTGTATTAAGTATAAAGATGGAGTTTTGCGATATCATCGAGCATAAGGGTTTGGAGGGTGGACTATTCAGAGAGAAAAAAACATATATGACATTGTATGGACAGTTGGAGTAGGCTTCAAGTAGCGTATTATATGGGAAACTAAACTGGAGGATGGGAAATGTATTATATTATACCATCTCAGAGCAGAGGTGTGAATTCTGCAAAATACGTAGAACATAGGTAGGAAATTGACACCAGGAGTTACAAAAAAGCTAATTTTGGGAGTTGGCTCTAATACCATGTCAGACCAGGTAGTAACTCCTCATAATCAATTCGTTATATTCATTCAGGTTGGTGTTTATTATATACATGAGGGAGAGACTGTTCATTTCATCTCCCACAGAATCTTCATATTTTCCATTTTTTATTTACATCAGTTACACTTATTCACCCAATACTGATGATTAGATGTCAACATTTCATTTTAAGTTTTTTTTTTTTTTCATTTTAAACATTTACAGATTCACCCGTGCAAGAGAATAGGTGCATGGATCCGTGGATTTGTGTAGAATAAATGTTGTGCAAAATAGGGGGTATGTCCAAGAAAATGGGGTTGTAGAGGGAACGTTTTTATGCAAACATGAAATTATTTTAAATTTATGCAAAAAATTAGTATCCAATATTAAATGAAGTCTATTTTTAATGCGTGTGAGAAAGAAGTGTTGTGCGGCAGAATGGGTGTGCAAAGTAAGGAACAAAAACTTTATTTGCAATGCTCCGCATCTCCACATACATTTCATCATTGGACACTTCTTCCACGTACCTCTCACCACTACATATTAATCAATTAATTAGCAGTGTTGGCTTATTAAATTTTGGGGCATCACAAGCTAAGAAGGCCCAAAGAAAGAAAAAGAGGAAGGTCTCAAAGCCAAGGGATGTTGGAATATAATCCTAACATCTACATTTATTTTTTAGCCTAAGTATCCTTGACTTAGCCACATGCACTAAAAATCATGTTCACACTCGGTTTTTGGTAAACTAGCTCAGTGGACCAACTTTCCCTTGTTTTTTGCCTTTAAAGGCTTAATATTGTGGAAATATTGGTCCAACCACTTTCCTAAACCATTTAGACATCTAAGCGCATGTTCTCACCTAACCAAACCTCATTCACTTGAGTTATTTGAGGATTGGTGCCCCACATGAAAATTCCCCCTTAAATCAAGGGATTTGGTCCCCCAGACCATTTTAGCATGTTTTAAAGTTGCCTTCCTTGGGAAATACGCCCCTCGACATGCTTTCCTTGTGGCTGATAGTTGGCATAGGTTGTCTTGAGTCATTGTTGCTATTTTAGGCCTCCCTTTAGCTTTTCTTAGCCTTTTCTAGTTTTTTACTAGTTTTTTCCTAATTTTCTAGATTCGACAATTTCTATATAACCACCTCCCTTTGGGATTAGAGGTTTGGTTGCTCATGTATTTTTTATTGTTCATTAATTTAATACATTGATTTTATGGAGCAAATTATTTTTCTCCTCTCTTGAATATCAACAAATTACTTGTGTTTAATTTAACTAGAATTCTAGATCTATTGGAGTTTCTGCAGGAATTCTACATGGTGTAAGAGCTAGTCCGAATCTAGTGGATTGTACATGGTTTTATTTGCAGGTATAGATCATCAGGAGGTGCAACAATTAGCAATGGATCAGCTCTCTTATACCACAAAACTTGTTCTAAATCCTCGCAATTACTTCGAATGGAAGATAGTGATCACTCTGTTGCTCCGAAGCAATGGGCTTTACAGGGTAACAATGGGAACGAAGACTGAACCAAATTCTGCAGTAGAGAAGATCAAGTATTTAAATAAATTATGTGAAGCAATTGGGCTGATATGCCTATCAATTTCCAGATAACTCCTCTTTCATGTTAGCGGAGCCACTACTCCCGATGCGGTCTGGACCACATTGGAAGGACGATTCGTCAAGCATGATGAAATGAGAGTGCATCAACTGGAGAATGAACTCATATCCCTCAGTCCAACTCATTTCAGCAACTTGCAAGAATACTTCACCAAGTTTAAATCCCTCCTCATTGAACTTGATGCATGTGGAGTCAAGAAAGAGGAAGATCAACTCATCCTTTCGATTCTCTCAAAATTAGGCCGTGAATATTCCGTATTTGTATCGTCTTTTCAAGCATCTAAATTGACTCAGGAAAAATGGAAAATGCCTCCATTGAATGACTTCATTGTAGCATAGGTTCAAGAGCAAGCTAAGTTAGTCTAAATGGGTCCCATCAAGCATTCAAAGAACCAAGCACTTGTGGCTACTGATGCTCCAAAGAGGGAAGAGTAAATTTAATGAATCGAAGAAGGAGAGACCTGTACAATATTCAGAGAGCTCTTTCCTAAGGGTAAGAAGAAGAAGGAAATAACACTTTATAGCTACTGTTCCAAAAGTTTTCATCCCGAATAAAATTACAAGAGGAAAACAATCGATGAGATGGCTAAGCAATTGCAACAACACAATCTCACCGTGCCCGAGAATGCAAAGAAGAAGGATGATAATAGAACGAGAGATGGGAGAGGGAGGGCATGAGAAGGTCATGATTTAATGGCTGTCACATCCACTCCATTAGCTTGGATCCTTGATTTAGGTGCATCAAACCATATGGCTGCATCAAAAGATGAATTTTCCTCCATCGAAGAAAGCACCAGATCCCCAATTTACTTGGGAGATGCCACACCCGCAAAGGTGTGCGGATAAGGAATTGTAGACCTTGAAGGAGCCTTCTTCAAAAATGTGCTTCATGTTCCCTCGCTGTCTAGAAATCTTCTCTCGATATATCAGATCACTCATTCCGGCTCTGGAAGGAAGGTGGAGTTCACTCCAGACTCCACAGTGATTACCAACATTTCCACGGCCTCACAGCTTGCACATGGAATTGCATATCACGATTCTCGTTTGTATTTCTTCTCCGACTTTGTTCCTAAATCTATTAGAATTGTATTTCTATCACAATATAATGATATCAGCAGGTTATGGCATGAAATATTTGGCCACCTAAACTATAATTACTTGCATCAACTTAGCAAGGAAAACATGGTAGAAGGATTGCATACTATTAAATTCACAAGCGATGTATGTCAAGGATGAATTCTTGGCAAGCATTCGGAGCAAAAGTTTGACAAAGAGAAGGCACAAAGAGCTTCTTCACCTCTTGGGTTGATTCAAAGTGACATCACGGGCCCATTCCCGCAGTCTTCAATCAGTAAGGCTCGATATGTACTCACCTTCATAGATGATTTCTCTCGCTTTACTTGGGTATTTTTTTTGAAATTAAAATCGGAAGTATTTGAATGCCTTAGAAAATTTAAAGCACTTGCTGAGAATGAGTCTGGGTGTAAGATTAAGATACTTTGTACTGATAATGGGAGGAGTATGTCAACAAAGATGTGCAACAACTTTGTATTGATGCAGGTATACAACTACAACACATAGTGCCATATACATCACAACAGAATGGTGTCGCGGAGAGGAAAAACTGGTCGTTAAAAGAGATGGCCAATTATATGCTACAGTCCAAATAATTAGCTCGTAAGTTATGGGCTAAAGCTATTAATCATGCAGCATACATTCATAACCGCATTCCTCACAAAGCACCCAAAGACACAACTCCATTTGAATGTTGAACCAATAAGAAACTGAAAGTGTTGCACTTTCGCATTTTTGGTTCACGAGCATGGGCTCACATTCCGACAGATAAGAGGAAGGCTTTGGAGCCTCAAATGTTGAATGTATCTTTGTTGGATATCCAGACAGTGTCAAAGGATATAGATTACTGGACTCTCACATTGAAAAGTTCCTTGTAGCTTGAAGTGTGAAGTTTGAAGAAGAAGGACTAGTTCACCACTCAGCAGTAGGTTGTAGACATCTTCACCAAGTCTTTCATTGAAAAGAAATTTTCAGAACTGAGAATTATGCTTGGAGTGGTGGAGACAACTAATTAGGCTCTTCTGGCAATTTAGCCCTTTTTTCCTCTTTTTTGGGGGGTGGGGGGGTGTTCCCATGAGGTTTTCCCTCTTTCTTCATTTTATGAGGATCTTTTATTTATTGTACTTGAGTACCTAACATGGCATCTTGGTCGGGACTCAGTTTAGATAAGTGATTTAGGATGAAGGGGTGGGGGGTGGGGGTGTTGGAATATAATCCTAGCATCTACATTTATTTTTTAGCCTAAGTATCCTTGACTTAGCGACATGCACTAAAAATCATGTTTAGACTTGGTTTTTGGTAAAATAACTCGGTGGACCAACTTTCCCTTGTTTTTTTCCTTTAAAGGCTTAATATTGTGGAAATATTGGTCCAACCACATTCCTAAACAATTTAGACATCTAAGTGCATGTTCACACCTAACCACACTTCATCCACTTGAGTTATTTGAGGATTGGTGCCCCACATGAAGATTCCCCCTTAAATCAAGGGATTTGGTCCCCCTGACCATTTTAGAATGTTTTAAAGTTTCCTTCCTTGGAAAATTGCGCCCCTCCTCATGCTTTCCTCATGGCTAATAGTTGGCATAAGTTGTCTTGAGTCATTGTTGCTATTTTAGGCCTCCCTTTAGCTTTTCTTAGCCTTTCTAGTTTTTTACTAGTTTTTTCCTAGTATTATAGATTTGGAAATTTCTATATAACCACCTCCCTTTGGGATTAGATGTTTGGTTTTTCATGTATTACTATTTTTCATTAATTTAATACATTGATTTTATGGAGAAAATTCCTTTTCTCCTCCCTTGAATATCCACAAATTACTTGTGTTTAATTTAACTAGAATTCTAGATGTATTGGAGTTTCAGCAGGCATTCTATAAGGGATGGAAGTTCTCTAAACACGCTTAAGATGAAAGAGAAGAACCCCAAGAATAGACTCCAAGTGCATAAGCACAGACTCAACCTAGAAGACAAAAAAATGGTGATGGGGGGAGATAAGTCAAGAACTAGTGTACCTAGTGAGAAGGGCCCTGAATCAACAAAGATCATAGTAGCATATAAACAAAAAAATGAACATCTACAGAAAATAAAATGAGAGGTATAAATAGATCCCATGTATCTGAGAGCTCAGACTCTGAAAAGGACCTCCTCTCACCAGTAGATGGAAATCAAATTACAATCGTAACAACAACTCCCAATCAAGGACTTTGATGAAAGGTGGAGAAAAAGAAGGGAAAAATGGGGAAACTAAGTGATTTTTATCATACTTAGCTGCTAGGTTGATATGATCGACTGCTTTTGAGCATACATAAAAATGTAATTCTCTTCCTTAAATAAAATTATGATTTTTCCTTGGAAAAAATGTTCTACGCATGAAATTTTTGGTTTACATGTATATTAGGTGTGGAATAAGGGTGGGTGATTAAATCTCTCCACTTCAATGTCCATGTGGGCTCATTTGATTTAATATCAAAATGCAAAGAAGTTGTGGCAAAACTGCTTTGTCGATGATTTGATGTGTAATTTTCTAAACTATGTTCAATGATTTTGATCGTCTAAAAATTGTATAAAAGTATAAATAATGAATATTGGTATTCATGATTCTCGAATATTATGTGCATTTGTGATTTCACATTTGTGAATTAAATACTTATTATTCAATATTAAATGAAATGTCTTTTTAATGTGTGTGAGGAAGAAGTGTTGTGTGGGAAAATGGGTGTGCAAAGAAAGGAACATAAAATTTCTTATGTAATGTTTTGTACCTTCGCATGCATTCCTATACACATGCCTCTTGCACAACACTACATATTTATCAATTAATTAACATGTTTGTCTTATTAATGTTTGGGGCATGAAAATTGTGTGTTATAAATATATCAGGTGTGAAATAAGGGTTGGTGATTAATTGTCCCCACTACTATGTCTACATGGGCTTGTTTTATTTGTGCGTCTCGAATACTAAGTGCATTTCTGATTTCACATTTGTCTATTAAATAGTTGTGATCCAATATTAAATGAAGTGTATTTCTAATGCGTAGGAGGAAGAAGTGTTGTGTGCGATAATGGGTGTTCGGAACAAAGAACATAAAATTTCATCTGCAATGTTCGTACCTCCAAAGAAATTTCCCCTCTACACACTTCTTCCACACATCTCCCTCATGGATAACACTACATATTAGCCAAAAAATTAGTGGTTTTGGAATATCAAAGTTTGGGGCATGAAAATTTTGGTTTGCATACATTGGGTGGAAAATAAGGGTGACCAATTAACTCTCCACACTACTATGTTGACTTGGGCTTATTTTATTTGATATCAAGATAAAAAAGTGGTATGGAAAAACTGCTTTGCGGATGATCCAATGCTTAATTTCCAAAACTATGTTTGGTGGCTCTGATCATTCCACAATAATTAGTGGCTAATATTTAGTGTAGGTTCCCTCTTCTAACCTCAATCAACTTCTCACGCACAAACTAGAGTATATTAATATGTAAGTATTTTAGGATTTATTCAGAAAATCGATGCATAATCAGGGGATCATAAGAGTGCTTAATAACATTTACTCTAATAACTTGTTTTGTTCTTAGCTAATGCTTTACTTTGATTAGATTTGTGTTCAATATTTAGATGTTTATTTTGATATTTCTTTCACACTAGTCCTCCTATTCATTTAAAAATGTTATCGAAGTAGAATATCACATTTGTGAACTAAATACTTATTATCCAATATTAAAAGAAGTGCAGAGAAAACTTCCTTCTGTAGACATGAAATTATTTTAACTTTAAGCAAAAAATTAGTAGCCAATATTAAATCAAGTGTCTTTTTAATGTGTGTGAGAAAGAAGTGTTGTGCGGGAGAATGGGTGTGCAAATCAAGGAACATAACTTTCATTAACAATGTTTTTCATCTCTGCATTCATTTCCCCTTTGGACACTTCTTTAGCATACCTCTCAACACTACATATTAATCAATTAATTAGCATTGTAATGTTATTAAAGTTTGGGTCATAAACTTATTAGGTTACATGTATATTGGGTGTGAATTAAGGGTGGGTGATTAACTCTTTCCATTATTATGTCGACATGCGCTCATTTTATTTGATATCGAGATGCAAAGGAGATGTGGAAAAAATACTTTGTCGATGACCTGATGTGCATTTTTCAAAACTATATTTGACAACTTCGATCATTGCAAAAACTATATTAAAATAGAAACAATGAATCTTGACATTCACAGTTCCCAAATACCATGTGCATTTGTGATTTCACATTTGTGAATTAAATACCTATTATTCATTATCAAATGAAGTTTATTTCTAATATGTGTGAGGAAGAAGTGTTGTGTGAGAGAATGGATGTGTGGAGCAAGCGACATAAAATTTCTTCTGCAATTTTCTGTACCACCGCATACATTCCCACACACCCTCCCTCTTGCACAAGGCAACATATTAATCAATTAATTAAAATTTTTGGGTTATTAAAATTTGGGGCATGAAAGGTTTGGGTTACATGTATATTGGATGCAAATAAGGGTGGGTGATTACCTGCCCACACTACTATGTCTATGTGGGTTTTTTTTATTCAAGGTTCCTAAATACTAATTGCAATTGCCATTTCATATTTTTAAATTAAATAATTATTAGAAAATATTAAAAGTGTTATTTTAATGCGTATGAGGAAGAAGAGTTGCATGGAAGAATGGATGTCTAGAACAAAGAACATAAAATTTTATTCACAATGTTTGTACCTCCGCATAAATTTCCTCTCTACACACCTTTATCTCGCAAAACACTACATATTAATCAATTAATTAGCTTTTTTGGCTTATTAAAGTTTAGGGCATGAATTTTTTTGTTTCCGCATATATCAGGTGCAAAATAAGGGTAGGCGATTAACTGTTCGCACTACTGTGTTAATGTGGGCTCGCTTTATTTGATATCAGTATGCAAAAGAGCTCTGAAAAAATGGCTTTGCAGGTGATCCAATGCGTAGTTTTCAAAAATATGTTCGACAACTATGATCCTTCCATCATAGTTTGTGCTTGATATCGAGTGCGAGGTCCCTCTTCTAACCTTAATCAATTTCTCATGTCGCGGATTAGAGTATATTAATTTGTAAGTCTTTTCAACGTTTATTTGGCAAATTGATGTGTAATCAAGGCATCGTAAAAGTGCTTAATAACATTTACTATGATAAATTGTTTCTTAACTAGTTAATGTTTTACTTTGAAAAGGTTTGTGCCCAATATTTAGATGTTTCATTCGCACTAGTCCTCCTATTCATTTAATTTTTTTTTATCAAAGTAGAACGTCACAATTGTGAATTTAATACTTATTGTCCAATATTAAATGAAGTGTCTTTTTAATGCATATAAGGAAGAAGTGTTGTGTAGGAGAATGCGTGTTCAAAGCTAGGAACATAAACTTTTTTCCGAAATGTTTTGTACCATCAGATAAAATCCCCCTCTACACACTTCTTCCACACACCTCCCTCCTGCACAACACTATATATCAATCAATTAATTAGTGGATTTTGCTTATTAAAGTTACGAGGAAGAAGTGTTGTGTGGGAGAACATGTTTTCGGAGCAAGGAACAAAAGAATTCTTCTGGAAAGTTACATATCTCCATACATTCCCCCTTCGCACACTTCTTCTACACAACTCCTTCTTATAGAACACTATATATTAATCAATTAATTAGCAATTTTGGCTTATTCAAATTTATGGTGTGAAATAAGGGTGGGCGATTAACTGTTTGCACTACTATGTCAATGCGGGCTCATTTTATTTGAAAAGTAGAATAAACAAATCTTAGTATACATGTTTCCCAAATATTAAGTGAATTTATGATTTTACAATTTTCAATTAAATTCTTGCTATCCAATATTAAATAAGATTCTTTTTTAGTGTGTACGAGGAACATGTATTAGGCTAGAGAATGAGTGTGCGAAGTAAGGAACATAAGATTTATTTCAAAATGTTCTGCACCGCCACATACATTCACCTTTCACACACTTCTTCGAAAAAACTCCCTCCCACACAGTAGCACACATTAATTAATTAACTAACAATTTTGGCTTATTAAAAATTTGGGCATGAAAAGTTTGGTTTGCATGTATATCGAGTGTGAAATAAGGGAGGGTGGTTAACCGTGCCCACTATTATGTCAATGTGGGCTTGTTTTATTGGGTATCGGGATGCAATAGTGGTGTGGGAAAAACAATGTACATTTCAATCTTTAATGTTTTGTCTAATAAAAATGAATATGATGTGTCAATTTTCAGAATAAATGTCCAAATACTTAGATTTATCATTAACAACACTCATATTGAATGTTTGGTAAGATACGTATCTACATAAGGATATGTGAAAGAGGGGCATGTATGGGAGACTCATTATTCCCCAACTTCTGCACCCCCACACACATTTCCCCTCTGTACACTTCTTTGCAGATTTCCATTTTGCACAACACTTCTAAATATTATTTTACACGAATATTGTGATTGCGGTATATAAGTAGTTAGAATATCATAGAGAAAGGCTAATGGAATTGTAAAAAGTAACATGTCAATAGCTGCATTGGCCAAGTGATTATCTAAGGAAAATCTTAGGGGGAAATTTCGTAAATGGGCTATTTTTTAGTCATTTTCTGAAAATAATATTCACCAATTTGGTTAAAAATTCACCTATTTGTTTACGTATATATGATTAAATGGAAGATATTTGCCAAAAGTTTACAAATTTTAATAGTAAATTACATGTTTTTTATTAAATATTTGCCTACATTTTATACATATGAAATTTCAAACTAGAATAGTCACCTACAATACTATATATAGGAAAAACATAAATCCTTAAAAAATACCCTGTGTTATCATGCACTTTTTGGCATGCATGTTGCCAACACATATCTGATTAGTTCTCAAGGGGGCTTATTACAAAATGTTTTCTCCAAATCTCTTTGCTAAGTGTTTGGCTAGGTTGTCATTTTGTTAGTTATCGGAATGAGCAATAAGCAATGCTCTTCTAAGTGTTGTGTGCTTTGGTTGTTAGCATAAGGAATATCCGAAGAAGTTGTTTTCAAACACAGGTGTAGATTCTAAAGTATCTTTATCAAACACATTGTAGTTCCTTTGTTATAAACATGAGTGATTAATGCGTTTAC
Source organism: Pinus taeda (assembly GCA_000404065.3). Taxonomy (NCBI): domain Eukaryota; kingdom Viridiplantae; phylum Streptophyta; class Pinopsida; order Pinales; family Pinaceae; genus Pinus; species Pinus taeda. The sequence goes on from APFE030277027.1 coordinate 34,795, forward strand.
ACATTATACATAGAAGTAAGGAGGGTTGACATTAGGGGAATTTTGAAGTCTAAATTGGGCTTCCTAAGAAAAATGTACAACCAAAATAAACTTTATAAGAACCAATAGGATCCAAGATGATGATGTCAACCATGGGGGATGATTCACCATTTTTGGAGTAAAAAGTAAAAATATTAAAAAATAATAAAATAATAAAACTACTTTTTCAACTTATCTCCCTAAGGTTTTACTCAAATTACGAGTGGGAGTATTTGTTGGATGAAAAATTTAATTCGTCATCCAAGGAGTACCCATGCTGCATACTTTTGATGGACCCTATTACATGAAAATTGAGAAATTCATGAAAAAAATGATTGCAATAACGTTTTTCATGTATTTCTCAAGTTTTGTGTAGAAGGCGTTGTAGCTAAATCTAGCACCCTATAGCAAAAGTGCTGCAGGGGAGATAGACTCTGGGTTGATTATAGACCAATGCCTTGGACATCTTAAATAGAGGAGTGCTTAAGAGAGTATCTATGAGGGGTTATCAACACTCCAATTGTCACATAAAAAGGTAATAGGAGGGGCTTGGTTCAATAAGCCTTCATTGAGGTAGATTCAAGCCAACTCATGGATCCAAATGTTAGGGGTATATTTGGATAACCTCAAAGAGAAATGAATTCCTCCTCTGGTGGCTGACACACGGAAATGAGACAACTTAAAATTGAAGTCGTAGTAATGATGGAGAGGAGGAAAGGAAGGAGGGAAAAAGATGGATAGCGCTGTAATGAACAGAATCCTAAGTAGCAATGTTTCAACAGAAAGTGGAATTCAATGGATAGTGATGTAAACAACACAAATTCCTAAACCACGGTTTTTTGGTGGAATGATAGAAACAGAGGCGTGCAAAAAAAGGTTTCAGATCAAACATGACATGGGTATCATTCTTTGCCATAGGTAACATAGATCTGGGCTAATACAGGTCCTACAGGTTAATCAAATACACAAGTAAATCTATAATTTTATAAGTATTGCAATGCTAGTGAATAACACATGTAGGTATATGATAAGAACATGTGCTGTCTTCTACGAGAAGCTAAGATAAATACATAGATTGAAGAGGAACCAACTGCATTCATTATACTATTTCAAAGGAGGAAAAACAAAAATGAAATGAGATTACCAGGAGGAATAAGCTGCACATTAATCATGCTTGGAATAAACAAGGAAATGCCATTTATCTCAAAGGGTCCAAATAACTAGTCCGTACATTTAGCACGATACCAGTGAAGCCCCCATGAGTAAACAAATTATAACCAAATTGGCCTCTCAGAGTTCAGACCCAGCGGGTGAGAAATTCTGAACACTTTCTTATGAATTTCATCCCCCTATTTATAAGAAGAGGTGGAGAGATTGAGTTAAAATAAACAATATCTCTGAGCTAGAGCTCCATCTATCTACTAGACTAGCTCTCTCGGCCCTTGTAAGGATCTGCTACCTAAAGATTACAATCAAGATTGAATCCCTTCTTGGAAATAGAAAACTACAGAAAGTAAAAAAGAAATAGGAGGAAGAATGGAGGAAGGAGTCCTTTGCTATCCTTGTGAAAACTTCAGATCAGGCTTTGTCTCTGTCACAGTGTGTTTCCTGTGTTGCTTCGCATGTTTATTATTTACTCTCCTTTAAATGCTTTCGGCGCCAACTTTGGAGGTGTGTTGCAGAATAGCTTTCTCATGAATGCGCCCACACCTGGTATGAATGCGCCATCCCCCATGATTTGCTGTCAAAGCTTCTATCGGGATTGAATTTGTCATTTCAGCCTTAAATGTCTTGCTGAATGCAAGTGGTGCCTTGATCTACCTAGGGTTGCATATTACAATGTAACAGAGAAGACTCTCAGATGCGGGCATTTAACACTGCACTAATATGAAATCAGGTGAATTTGGACTACCCTTTAGCCCCCATGCTTTCAACCCCTTTCTGTTTATTCATATCACTTGACCGTGGGCTGTGACCGAGCGCTTAGCCCTTCAAGCACTAAGGCTCTCAACTATTGTCTGGGGGGGCTTTTCATTTTTAACTTGAATCACCTTTGAAAAAACTTCCCCTTACACCACACCAACCGATATCTCGGATGTGAAATCTTTATGAAATAGATCGCAATAGCTTATCGCATTCGAGAGCTTTTTCCTTATTGCAATCGTAGCCAGGAATGAGTATCAACGAAGGAATAAGATTTTGCTTGGTGCGATTGCTGATCTCCAATCTGCAGGGTGACGTCATCACTACCACATCTCACCTTGTGAGTGGTGACACATGTCACCCAGAAATGGCCCCATTTCACCCCTAAAAACGCTGAAACTTAGTGACACGTGTCCTCTACCACGTCAGCATCTGTATTGCCATGTCTCCTCCATACTGCCACATCATTGATGATGCCAGTTGCCATGTCAGCTCTTAGGACCAATCATATGCTGCCACATAGCCCCCTGGAGGAGAGAGAAAAATGTCTTCCCAGCCCTATTTTTGCATGCATTTCGTTTATAAATAAATTTCATCCCTCCATGATGATGTAATGCTAAATCACAAGATCGATGGTTTACAATGTTTTGGAGTAGTGACGCTCGCTGATCGTCGATAGTGGATAACCCAAAGCCGTTGATCAACAATTGTTGTACTGCCGTACTGCCATGTGAAGGAGAGAGAAGGGGGCAACCTGACCTTGGTTTTTTCATGCTTTTCCTTTGTAAATGATTTTTTGGCCTCCCTAGTAGTGTAATGTTGTATTGCAAATTAGCGATAACGCAAGGTTTTGGAGTGTGTGGGACCACGATGTTGCGAGATGTGGGATCATGAGACTGTGATATAGCGTTATTGTGAGACATTGGGATCGCGGGACTACGGGATTGTGAGACTACGAGACTACAGGACTGTGGGATTCGGGGACTGCAGTACTGTGGGACCTGCTAGATGTGGGAAAATGATTTTCCCCTATACCTCCAATTGTGATTTTCCTTGCTCATTTGGTGTTTTCTCTTTGCTTTCTAGCTTTCCCAAGGGTAACTTCAACATGCTCTAACTTTTGCTCCAAGAGTCCATTTTTGGACTTCCATATACTATTGGAAACCTCTTTCTGAGAACTAGGGAATGGAGAGGGCCTGATTAAGCTTTGATAGCTTATGTGGCTCAAAAATTAACATCAAAATTCACTTCTATTTTCCATTTGAAGCAACTTATGACTGATAAAGTAGTGAGTGACAACATTAGCTCCTACTAGGGACAATGACTTGTTGGAAAGGTGATGAGAACTTGTAGACCAGTATCCCTCACCATTGGGCATGGATTCAGTAATAAGTGAATCTTTGTAATAAGGAAAATCTCCATGCGACTTTCCTCCTCAATCTAAAATGTAGAAGTAAAAATTCTAACAACTGAAAAGTAAATTTCAAGCTGGTGAGCTTATTTATGTACATTCCTACTTATACAGAGACCTTAATTCAACTAAGTATGTTCAACCCTCCAATGGATCCAGGACAACATTAGAGTATTGGACCATATGCCTTCATACAATGCTACCATGCAAGTTCCTAATTGCAAATTAAAGACCAATGATGAGGGCCTACCTGGATTCCAACGCTAGTGCTTGTAGAAGAGGCGACACTCCCGTTCCTTTGCTCCGGCAGATCACGGTCCTCATGATCTCCATGAATGGACACCTGCACATATAAAGAACGACACAAACACAAGCATAAAATCCAATATATGCAACTATATATCAGTCAGAAAGGATATAACTCATCATTATCACAAATAACAATACGAGTGGAACCATAACAATAGTCGTTTATTAATGATAAACAAAGGAGAGTACAACCATAGTTCTAACGTCAAATCCTCCTTTGGTTGGGTGATCAGCAGCACATGTCTTGCAAAGATCGTTGGGAATGAGAACAAGCCTCTCTCTCCTTGGTTATTGGACAAGAATCTCCTTACTTAGATTTCGCCTTATGGGAATGAAGAAGGCTCTTGTAGCATGAAGCTCTTGGTAACTTGATAATTCTCAATCCCTGGAACTCTGGAACTAGCTTGCCAAGGAAAATGGACAAGCTTTTATAGATGGAGGAAGGGGAGTTGGGATCATCCACAATAATCATGGGATTGGCTTTATCACTAAAGAAGCTTCCATGAGAGGTGGCAAACCACTTCCTCTCTATGGAAATCCGAAGCCAAACCACCCAACTCAAGATAGATTCAGTCCAGGAATTTATTAGGATGAAACTTCCGCTGTTTGTTTGTTACAAAACACCACTGATTATGGTTGGCGCGAGTGCGACTCTGTGACAGAGCGCCATCTAGCATGCCCTCTTTGGAGGATTTCCCCCATTGGCGCGAGTGATGCACTATGGAACCACACCAATGGAAAAAGGGCTATTTTTAGGGGTTTTAAGCAGAAGATGTCTTCAGGACAAATGAAGTTCATCTTCAGGGGAATGCAATGCAAGTGTTTGCAGGTCATGTCACTTCTCATAGGTCCTGGAATGAGTCCTCCAAGATGCAGGAGAGGGGTAACAGGGACGGTGACAAATTGTTGTGTAACAACTGCTGAAAAAGAAAGATGCAAATAAGCATGCACCATGAAAAATCAACAAATGAAGAACCTGATTGTTGGGTCCCTATAATGCTAGTGATTCCCCCATTACTATTGTAGTTGTATCCCTTATTAATATTTTTGTGCCTCTATTGTCCCCATATTGTGATTAGTGTGCCCCATAGAATCCCTCTATTGTTATTTTTGTGCCTTTATATTATTATTGTTAGGTCAGCTTGGTTATATTGTGAACCCTTAGACTCCTATATATAGAAAGGAGGTTTTTTCATTTGAATCATGGGATAATTGTTCATTTGTGTAATTTAAAGGAGGTTTCCCCCTCGAGGAGGCTGAATTCTAAGGCGTTGATCTATATTTTCTATCTTTTTGTGAGCTGGTTTCATAACATTTGGTATTAGAGCTTTGGATTCTAGGGTTTCGCTGCTCCAAATAGGTCATCGTGGCATTTTCGCTATAATTTTTTTCTGGGATGTTTCAAAAGCAAAAAAAAGAACCCATTTCATACAAAATCACACTGCACCTTGGGTCCAAAAGTTAGAGCTTTTTGTGGTATATTTGCAAAGATATGATTTGAGAAATTTGGCCTTTTTGTAGATTCCCGAATTACATTCCAAATAGGTGACTTGGGGAAAATCGTCATAACTTTTGTTTTGAGCATCAAATTGAAATTTCATAAGAATTTACAAAAAGAGGACAGACTGTAGTTTCTTGCATATATTTTTTAGACCCGGAGGTCAAAACGGTGACACGTGGCACTTCATACAATTTCGCTCTTCTGAAAACGTATATAATCAGGTCATCCTGGGAGATTGTGCTTAACTCCTTCTTCGAGAATCTAAATTCAATCAGACTGGTGGCATTGGAATGCAGACTTAGAGGGCTACTGCAGGTCACAATTGAAGAACTGGATGATCCGAAATTACAACTATACATCAGATTCAATATCGAGCTCCTACAAAGTGAAGAAAACTATGTATTTTTTTATAAAATATTTCATAAGCTTGGTTTGAAATATTAGTTTGAAGGAATTCAAAGGACATAGTGAAGCATTATTATCGGTAATTAATACCCAAAAGAAAGAAAATGGAAACACCTAGTAAACAACCTGAAAGCTCTAGCATGACTCATGAAGAAGAGGAAGAAATGCTACATGAAATATCAAAAATACGAGACCAAGTGCAACAAATGTCACTCTCACAAAAGCTAACATAAGCTAAGATAAATGGCACTCTCACAAAAGCTAACATAAGCTAAGATAAATGGCATGGAACCTAAGATAAATGGTGTGGAAGCTAAGATGAATGGCGTGGAAACTAAGATGGATTGCATGGAATCGAGGATGGACGACATGGAAGCTAAGATGGATGGCATGGAAGCTAAGATGGATGGTATGAAAACATTGTTACTAGAAAGGCTTCCTAATGGAAAAAAGGTAGGAGAGTGTTGAAGCCCCAAAAATCGGGTCTACAACAAGGCGGATACCCACCCGGTCCAGACCTTGGTTGGTAGCTCCTTTTCCATTTGGTATGGTGGGTTCGACTGGGGATATGGGAACAGTTTCCCAATTTATGTGTGTGTGTGAGATTGATTGATGTTTCTGGTCTAATAATTCCTAATTAAGATGCTCTAATTCTAATTCTAATTTAATGACATGCAATTGTATTCTTAGAAAGTAGAAACATCTAAATCTACACTAACCCGGGGTGTAATCTTTCTGCTATGCGATCTAAAATGATTTCAAATAACAATCGATAATAAATATCATTCAACTGTTATGAGAAAATAATTCAATATAGATGAACCACTTTGTATAAAGAGTTAGACGAAACAGTTGTGAAAAAAATATCGCATAATAAGCTATTCATACATTAAGCATAATAAATAGCTATCACCGTACAAAAGTGCCAAATGATAACTCAGGCATTCACGCATTAATATATAAACAACTGAACTTGAATATCACTTTAACACAAAAGATAGAAATAGTTAAGAGATAGAAGTACCATTTATAACTAGTTCTACTCATGAGCTTCAAGTGATAACGATTTATCTCTTCTTAATCCAACATCCACTAAGAGTCCAGAAGTGCAACATCAGTAGCAGTTATTAAATGCAAAAATCAATAAATCCTGTTCCTTTCATTCATCAAAACCTCCTCAGTGGGTACAAAAGTGCATGTTCTGAGGACAAGTTTTTGATAAATTTCTGGACCCTTCTCTACATGCAGCATGAGAAGGGTTTAAATACTACTAACTACATATAAAAATAATTTATTACAAAAATATAGGATACGATTTAAATGACCGTCCTTTTTCTAGGCAAAGATAAAGCAAAACTATTTCTAAAATTAAATCTAACATCTAGCTATTTCTGTATTTGCTCCTTAACATCGCAAGCATTCAACATTTGCTTGAGAAGAGTCGGTTGGCCGACTTCAACCTTTAATTGCCCTGTGAAAATGGAATCAGCAAGAGTTGGTGCCATCTTTTCGGCAGAATTAATGATGCTTTTGAGAGCCATACACTGGCTGTGTGGTTTCACTAAATAAGCCCAGTAAGAATCCCAATTCAACTTAGTTAATCTTTTAATGGATTCTGCCTTTTCTTGAGCTTTCTGTTTCCAGTCTGCTTGCAGCTGCTGTACTTTTGGTAGATATCATATTGAAAATATTTCAGACAATTACTATTGGTTTTAGGATTAAAGTTTTACCTTTTTATCTTTAACGTACTTTTTCCGAATTTCTAGGGCTTAAAGGTAGCTGAGCAATTAGAAGATTTCCATTTCAAGAAGTTTTACCTAGCGATGCATCGAAAACTGCCTCCGTTTCTTGATCCGAGCTTCCTTGGTGCGATTTTCGCCTCTTGATTGCTTTCTTTTAGTGGATGTAAAGCTCAAATTTTGTGAAAATATTAATTTCGTAAGTTCTTGACCCTAAGTTTTAAATTGTCTGTTTATGTCCGTGCTGTCTAGTACCCATTTAACCATATCCATGTAGGGGAGAATTTTGGGCCTTGCCACTATCCGTTGCAAGAATGAGCAAGCTAAATCTGCAACTGATGTTTCGGAAGACCCCTGTGAACTTGCAATAGCCGTAAACTCCATTACCTTTGGATTTTCTTCCTCAAGCAGATTATACATGACTTCCCAAGTGGTAATACCCGCGTCTCTATTACAGGCGATGTCTGTGTATAAGGGTGCCATTTCTTTATCTTCAGACATCAGAGCCTTTCTTTTCTTCCCATAGTTTCCTCTATATTGCTTTGTATAGTTCTTTGTTCTTCGTTCCTACAGTTTACAAGTGAGGTGAGAGTAATGATAAGGAACAGTGACAGAAAATCTTTAAATGCCGAAGACATGCAAAAGTATACCACCTTACGTGAACTGGCTCTTCGATAAACACAAAACCATATTTCATTAACAACTGGAAACTAAGTCATTAATTAGCATTAAAGCGCATAACCAGGCCTCGTTTTATGGAAAACGTTTTTTTTCTTGAATAATGAGCCCTAAAAATCTGAGATGGAGCGATTTTGTGATTTTCTTTGCAATATCGCAGATCGCTGCATCGCATTATCGCAAGATCACAATATCGCAATATCACTCTGTTATTCTTTCGTAAGATCGCTTTGCCGCTCTATCACAATATTGCATGGTCGCAATATCGCATAATCGTGGTACGTACCCATTTCGTGTTAATGTATTTCTTGCGAGGTGCAATTTTGCGATATGTGCCATCGCATATCGACATTTTTTGTGGTTTTCTAGTGTAAGTGCATTCTAAGGCAACGATGCTATATATATGTTTTTAAATATGTAATCTCACATTGCAATCTCGCAATCTTAGAGTTTGGCTTGTAAGAAGACATCTTGTTATCCTTTTCACGATGCGATATTTCTTAAGGAGTGATTTTATCTTTCATCATCATGAAACTTAAGATTTTTAGATTTTTCAAGGTTATTTTCTTAAGTTTATGATGGTAAGTTTTATTAAAAGAAAATAGAAGTACTAATTCATTTTTAAATTTTTTTTTTTTTGACTAAGGGTCCCCATTTATTTAGTATTAGTAATAACACTAAATATGAAGGGGGGTTGTTGGTGGCCATAACAATCGGTGATTCACTTGGAAGAACCAATTATCTCTGTCTTTCTTTTGAATTTTCTATACTTAAAAAACATAAAATTTTCCAGAAAGTTAAACTTTATTATAGAAAGATAAAGTACATTATGCTTTAACCTGTCAATGATATTTTGTTTCTTCTATTTTCAACTTTGACTATTTGCTCCCTCAAGCTAGTCTGTGTATCTACATTAGTCATTACTTGGTTTATAAAGATAAAACAAAGACTTCTCTGTAAATCAGTTTTAAATATGCTCATTTGTTGTAGGTAGAGCCTCTGCTACCAGCAGGCGTTCATAGCCTCGACATGGTTACCTATTACCTAGCAATGATCTTGTATCCTACTTGGAGAAACATACAATTTTTCAAAGAGGGATCCATATCCACACTTATTGCTTTCATTTTCTTTTTACCCTTAAAGAACAATGTCTTTGTTTGATAGCCAATTTATGACACAGTCATTCACTTGATTTATAACTTTGCTGAACAAGTTGGCTCGTGATGAGACCCCTTGCCTTTTGATTGCAACAATCTTTAGTCATTGCCCTATTGTGGTATGCAGTATTGGCAAAGTCAGCAAGTTAAATATCTGTGATTATGATAAGCCAGCTCGTGGTGAGACCTCTCACTCTTTAAGATAAAGTGTATCCTTGTATTGTTTCTCTGAAAGTTGTAATTCCCTAAGTAGGGAGGAAGTCATTGTTTCCTTAAGATAGCTCTAGACGTGATCCAGATTTAAACAGGAACGCAATAAAATACAGAGATAACCATATACACAAAGATGCAGCAGAAATAATACTTCATTTCATTAATGGAAAATACTGAAATATGCTTACAACTGGAAAT
>APFE030277027.1:72241-85883 GCA_000404065.3 Pinus taeda
AAGGTTTGATGAATTCAATTTTCAAACCATTCCTTAGAAAATTTGTGTTAGTATTCTTAGATGATATACTAATCTACAGCAAGTCTTGGAAGGATCATGTTGAACATGTTGACAGGGTGCTACAACTATTGGAGGAAAAACAATTATATGCAAAAATCTCCAAATGTTTCTTTGGAGTACAAGAGGTGGAATATCTGGGTCATATTGTATCTCATGAAGGTGTTAAGGTAGACCCTAGAAAAATTAAAGCCATTAGGAATGGAAAATCCCATCCATAAAGCATCTACGAGGATTTCTCGAGTTGACAGGGTATTATCACAAGTTTGTTAAGAGTTATGGGAGAATAGCAGCACCTAGAACAACATTATTGAAGAAAGATGCATTTCCATGGACTCCAAAAGCAACAAAGGCCTTCGAACGTCTTAAAGAGGCAATGTGCCAAGCACTGGTCTTAGCTACACTTGACTTCACAAAAACCTTTATTGTGGAATGTGATGCTTTAGGAAATGGAATTGGTGTTGTTTTAATGCAAGATGGAAGACCCATTGCTTTCAAAAGTCGTTCAATCAAGGGAAAGTATGTACATAAGATATTTATGAGAAGGAAATGTTGGCAATACTACAAGCACTTAAGAAATGGCGACCTTACCTAATGGGAAGACACTTCAAGGTAAAAACAGATCTTGATAACCTTAAATACTTTTTAGAACAAAGATTATCCTCTGAAAAGCATCAAAAATGGGTCACAAAGATGTTGGTTTATGACTTTGAAATTTTCTACAAAAAGGGAAGCAAAATGTTGTGGTAGATGCACTCTCAAGAAATAATGAGGATGTGGAAGCATTGTTGTGCGCCATTTCTATTATCCAACCAGATTGGATAAACAAAGCAAGGGATGAATGGAAGAATGACGAAGAAGTGGGGGCACTTACTCGAAGTTACAACAAGATTGCAGTACATTTGATACATTTAGCTAGAAAAATGATTCGTTATGGTACAAATATCGCTTATACCTCTGTAAGAATTCCCAACTCAAACAAAAAACTCTTATGGAATTGCACACTTCTCCCTTAGGAGGGCACTCAAGATTTTTAAAAACATACCATAGGGTTGAGAAGGAATTTTTTTGGGTTGGCCTTAAATCAGATATTCAAAAGTTTGTGGCAGAATGTTTGGTTTGTAAACAAAAAAAATTTGAAACAATTAAGACCCCAGTTCTATTACAACCTTTATCCATTCCAAGGCAACGTTGGGAGGAGGTTTCAATGGATTTTATCGCAGGTTTACCTAAGTTTGAAGGAAAGAGTGTCGTCATGGTGGTGGTTGACAGACTTACCAAGTATGCACATTTTTGTGCATTATCACATCCATTTAAATCCAATACAGTTGCTACTGCATTTATGGAAACAATTCAAAAGCTACATGGAAACCCAAACATTATTGTAAGTGACAGAGATCCCATTTTCGCTGGAAATTTTTGGATAGAATTATTTTCTTGTCTTGGTACTTAGTTAGCTCATAGCTCATCTTATCATCCTCAATCTGAGGGGCAAACTGAGATAGTAAACAAATGTTTAGAAGGATATCTTTGTTGCTTTGTATCTAATAAACATACACAATGGGTCAAATGGTTGCCTCTGGCTGAATGGTGGTATAACACTTCCTTCCATACGACAGCAAAAATGACCCCATTTATTGCACTTTATGGATATCAGCCACCATCCATCATGTCATATTTAAGAGAAAATTCTAAGGTTCAAGCAGTGGAACATCACATCAAGCATCAACAACAAGTTCTCCATCTCTTAAAGGATAACCTCGTGTTGGCGCAGAATAGAATGAAACAACAGGAAAATCAACATCACAGCGAAAGAAGTTTGGATGTAGGTGATTGGGTATTCCTATGGCTACAACCATATAAATAAATGTCCCTCAAGCAAGCTAAGAAGATAATAAATTATCACCAAATTATTATGGTCCATACAAGGTGTTGCAAAAGATTGGTACTATGGCATACAAATTGGATCTTCCTCTAGCTTCTCGAGTACACCCAGTTTTCCATGTTTCATGTTTAAAGAAATTTATAGGTGATAAGCTCCTAGTTCAAACAATATTGCCAAAACTTGACGAGGAAGGAAAAAATATATTGGAACCAGAAGTAGTTATAGAAACAAGAACTCGACAGCTATGGAATCGATCAATGTTGGAGTATCTCATCAAGTGGAAGAACTTATCCACTGAAGATTCCACATGGGAGGATGAAAATTTTATACAAAAGCATCCAGAACTACTTAAGCGTTGAGGACAACATTTTTTTGAAGGAGAGGGGCATGTTGGGTCCCTATAATACTAGTGATTCCCCCATTACTATTATAGTTGTATCCCTTATTAATATTGTTGTGCCCCTATTGTCCCCATATTGTTATTACTGTGCCCCATAGAATCCCTCTATTGTTATTTTTGTGCCTTTATATTATTATTGTTAGGTCAGCTTGGTTATATTGTGAACCCTTAGACTCCTATATATGGAAAGGAGGTTTTGTCATTTGAATCATGGAATAATTGTTCATTTGTGTAATGTAAAGGAGGTTGCCCCCTCGAAGAGGCTGAATTCTAAGGTGTTGATCTATCTTTTCTATCTTTTTGTGAGCTAGTTTCATAACACTGATAAATGTTGCTGAAACAACCTCTATTGCTAGCTTAACAATAGGTTCATGTACTCATCCATAGGGTCATGGAATAGGTAAGGAAACTTTGCAGCTACCTTAATTTTATAAGTAGTCTGCTAACCAATATCCTCTTGGCCAGGGCAGCCACAAACACCTTTAAGATCCTCAACTTTAGCATTTCTCAAGAAAAGCTGGTTGCTGATCTTTTACTGCCCATTTTTCAATGGGACAGTTGTCTTAGAAATTTGCAACATACTCTTCACTATGAGAGTTGTTGTTGGCTTGTTTGGGTCTGACCTAGGTTCGGAGTTAATTAGCCAAACAAATCCCTATACTACTGGCCATTTCGACAACAGCCGGCGGATCGCGGACTGAAGTCTCACTCGAAGTAGTATGGGAGTGTGTTGGAACCAGTTTTCCACACCCTTGAGATGTCTGAGAGGTTAGACTAGTTCAACTATGCGTCCCTACGCGTAGGTCACTTCGCACACTTCCCTGTTCCTCACGTTTTGATACACTGCCTTTGTGCAACCCTAACCAGGGGTTGTGGAGTTTCCACACTGCTAGGGTGATGCTCTTCACTATTACCTGAGATCTTACTTATCTTCCTATACAAGTTAATTACCTTCATGTACTTGGATATCTTTCATTATATTTACTTATACAAAGCATTCATATGAGTTCGCGCAACAAATAAATAGTAGACTTGCAAATTATACCCAATCATACATTAAAATAGGAAACGATACATAGAAATATGGTAAACTTCTCTTTATTGATTCTTCCAATGGTTACAGAGTCAACCTGCCTTGCGCACTTAGCTACAGGGGTCTCCGCACTTAGCTGCATAGCCTTTCCTACTCTACAACCCAAAGACACACTTTTCACTTCGACTCAATTACTTAGACTTATCATCCTCTTATCCTATTCTCCCTTCCACACTTAGAGCCTCACTCTATTTATACAATCCCATGGTCTGCAGACCATGGGTAGGTATATCCAACTGACATTACATTCCAAAACCAAGGGCGGACAACCTTGTGATTCTATTATAATTTCGTGCTCCGCGCCCACAATTCGCGAAGCTTTTACAAAAGGATTTGGTAAAACTTGGACTTCAAGCCCCAAAACATGCCTTGGGGGGATCCCATGCCCAACAGGCCCCCAACACAAAGATCGTGACTTGCCCTCGAGTCACTCTATCAGCACAGAGATCTTCGTGTAGAGTCCTTCCAGCTCTACTCGAACTTCTAAAAGGTCGGCAGTGCACTGAGTTGCTGCCTGCTGGATCTGTTGTACGCGTTGCTCCAAGACTGCAATGTTGGAAGTGATTTTTTGCACTTGTGCCTGTATCCCCTGCATTTGTGCGAGCTTCTGCTATGATGATGAAGGCCTCGTCGATCCAAGGCTGAACGCGTGCCTTTAGGACTGCTTCCTTGTGTCGTTCCACATCCACCTGTTATTTTAGTGCCTTGGCCTATTGCATCCATGTGATCCTTTGAGTGAGGGCCACCATTTATGCAGTTCCTTTGATGCTGTCATACTACTATTGGAGTTCTCATGCCTCTGTCTCTAAGCGTTGGATGTTGGGGTCCTTCTGCATATTTGTGAGGACCTTAAATGACTCTTCCAACATGTTGGTGCAGTCTCACACTACACTGTTGATCTCATCTAGTCTCGCTGTAATAGCACTAGCACGATATTCTTTGACTTCCAGAGGGGTGGACGGCTGCGCCTTTAACCGTAGCTCGGTGATCTGAAGGTTCAGCTCCAGCTAAACCTTTTTCATTTCCTCTCGCGCCTTGCACATCCCTGCTGCTAGCCTGTGGATGCATGCCTCTGCTGGTGTGTCTACTGGGATGGCCAGCTCAGGGACGCTTTGACAAGCTTCATCTAATACCTGTACCAGCTGTTGATTCTGTAACACCACTTTGTCATGCTGCAAGCTCAACTATTCCATTTTGACTTTTTGCTCACTAAGGACTTGCAGTGCGCGTCTCTCCCTAGCCCGCAGTTCTGTAGTTATCCCATCCTGTAGAATGTATAAGGTCTCTTGCAGGAGGTCAACCATGTTGATGCCAACACCCTTCAATGAACTAACTGTAGGCATGTCAGCCTCATTTTTTGTCACTTGTGCCCCTTCTGGCAACACTATGGTATTCGTCACCTGAGCGGGCAACATCTGTTTTGCTGCCATTGTTTCGACTGCGAGGCTGGTCAAAAGGATACTAGACTAATGAGTGTGCACTTGCAACTCCTATAGCTACACTTTGAGGGCCCCCAACATAATTTGGTTCTCCTGCATAAAATTTTGGGGGGCCTCGGAGGTGACATCGTGCACTGTCTCAACATCACACACTGTCTTGCTGATGTGATGTAGATCACCCTCGGTTAGGGTGATTGGGTCAATAGGCAACTTTGATTCCTTAACCTTCTTGCACGGCGCTGTCCACTCGGTCGGGTGCTGGCACTTCAACTATGTTGACGCAGTTTGTGGGCCCATGCCTCCCTCTTCTTCCTCTGCTTCCTGCTCATGCGAAGGCGATGTTTGGCACGTGCGCACCTTTGTGACTGCCTCCTGCGCTATTGCTGCTGCTGTAGCCATTTCCTGTTTAGTTGTTTTTTGTGCAGCGTCCCACGCTACCCGCGCTTCTACTACAGCTGCTTCCTTCCTTCTCTTTTCTGCCAACCGTGCCATGCGCGGTTTGGCCTCCTCTTTCTTCCTTTGCACTGTTGACTTCTCTATCTCCATAATGTCTGGAGCACGACACTCCAGTGGCCATGTATCCAATACGTTAAATATTACATCATCTGTGGCTACAAAGGGTAGATCTCTCCATTGCTTGGCTGGGTCCTTGCGCACTCTGATGTATATGCTGTGGATGTCTGCTTTAAATTCTGCAAAACTTTGTAGGCTGTTGCAGACAGTGGGTGACAACAATGGCTTGCGGTTGATCCCCATTCTGAGGTTCATCTCCATGAACACCCAAAATGTCTTATTATCACGGATCCTATTTGCATCTTTTGTGGCCCAGAGTGAAGCGTACTTCACGGTCTCGGGCATATCCCTGTCAATTGTGGGGAATTGACTATCTTCCGACAATTTCCCTGCCACGAGCACTATGGACAATAGAAGCCATGCATAGTGGAGCGTTTTTCCCTGTTCTTGAGCTTCACAACAATTCTCCAAGAATTCCTTGGAGAGGAACTCAGACTAGTTAAACTGGACCCCCTCCATGCACTATTCAACAAGTCCTACCACTGGCGCGGGTACCTCGTCTGCGCGGAACTTACGCATAACCATATCGGCTAGTATTTGGGTCACCACTTTCACTACTTTATCATTGATGCTGGATATGGCATAGCCCCTTTTCTTATTCCCCACCTTGTAATTCTTCTTCAAGGCCTCCACGATGGCCAAGTCATTGCTCTTCCCTTCGGAGATGTCTGCGGGGTCCTCCCCTTTTCATGGAAGCCAGGTAATGTGGTGAATCAAGTATGCTGTGATGGGGATGGGCTCCTCTAGCCATAAACACCCATCAAGCACCAGGCAGAGTAGCTGCTTGATGATGAAAACTGTTATTGGGGTGCGATGGAAATTTGGCACCCAGAGCAACTTAAGTAGTCGGGCCTTTTCCACTTTGTGCAACCACTTTCATGGCTCTAATTCTGTAACCCCCGCCATGGTGTTTTGTTTGTGCTTCATGAGGTGCAAGGTCTTAAGGTGAGGGAACTTCTCATGGTCAGCGATGTCCCAATCTTCAAATTTTAAGCTCGACACCCGTCCCAGGTGCGTGCCCTCAAAAATGATGTTGTTTGGGAGGAGCAGGGTTTGGAGTGAGCTCTTGGTCTCGTCAAGGTCCTTGGGCACTTTAGCCTTCCCTTTTTGTGGGGGGGCATAGGTGGGGAGCTTTGTTGGAGGGTGCACAGGCTCAGTTTCCTCCTCCATGCCTTCATCCTCATCTTCTTCGATGATAAGGTCCTCCAGGTCTTCTTCTTTCTCATCAGTTTCTATGGTAACGACCTTTCCCTTCTCCTCCATCAACAACATGGTGTGGAGTAGGTTCCATGGGGACACACGTACGAGAACCATCGCTTGTTTTTCCTTCTTTGGTCTTGGCGTGCGTGGTGATTTTGGGATTTCTAGCACAATCCTAGTGCCTTTTGGAGCATCCCCCATAGTCAGGGCCTACGCAGCCTCTTCGGCGGTCATTTCTGTTATGTCCATAACTTCCTTCACTGCTGCAATTGTGTCCATACAAAAATCTATTACTCGCAAACTCAGGGGCTCAATCAATGATAGATACAAAACAAATAGGTCTCTGCTCAATAGCTCAATTTGCAAATGACAAAGTGTTGTTTGCTGGGCAGCCCTTTGTAATATATAGCGCTTTTTGAATTTGAATTCGACCATTCCCCCCAAATCTAGTTCATTAATGCTCCTTTGGTGGCAGAGTTTCCCAAATCTTGCCCATAAATTACGTCTTAAATGTTTTCCACCCACTCCATTTGGTCTCAATTCCAGCATCCCATCGTGAATAGTAATTTCAACGGTCACTTTCTAGCCAACCCGCATGGCAATGCAACCCCTCGTGCACAGTTGCGGACCTTGTGACTCTTTACTTCTACACGCAACTCCAACATTGTGCAGCTCCTGGGTGGAATAGTTTATAGTATCGTGCTTCCTTTCAACTGCCTGGAGTGCTAAGACTATACATCCCTCGACTAGTCAGGTGGTCACACAACCTGTATAAAGTTTCATCATGTCATCCATCACTTTTCCTAGAAAATACCCACCTTTTATTGTTACGGGTCGCATCACACACCTTATCATCTACAACGCGCTACCCTGGTTGATTCACTTAGTAATGTGCAATCCAAGTCAAGGCATTAGACTGATCAATTCACGGTGATAGTCCTCAAACTTGTCAGCGTGATCGTGCACATCCTATCTTATCACCCTGATATTTTTATCGAGAAAATATTCCTTTATCTCATCCTCCATCTTCCTGACTTCCGTGTGTACCAGAGTGCTTTTCTTCCTTAATCACACTCTTTCATTCTCAAGTCCTTGGAGCCTAGAATTTCTCTGTTGGATTTCTTCTTCCAAGGTTCTACGAACCATCGTATCTACCGGTGCCATCATGCATGGTCTAAGACTTTCATGTAATATAGGGCTTATAATGTTCACTTTATACTCCAACCTTGATGGTTCCTACATGGTCATGTTCTTGCATGCGGTCCTATAAGCCCATAGAACCGTTGGTACGTGTAGGTCTGAGTCACTCCACTTCGCATTGTGCACCTTATCCAGTGCTTCACGTACTTTGTTAAAGGCTTCTTTGTGGATATCCTTCTATGCACTTGGTCTTTCCATACTTTTTGGTTCCAACCAGAGGGGTTGTTCATGCCATTGCCTTGCCTGCACCTGCTTACTGATCATGTCTCCTACCATGAGGACTGTGTGCATTTGTGCAGGTTTCGCACCATATGCCTGTATCCACCTGGATGGGTGGATGCACAGACCGTTTTATCTGACAATATTTTATGTTAATCACATATGAGGCTTCCTAAACCATGTGCGCATCATTCTTCTACAGTCATGCCAATCCTCAAAACCTCTTTGGTGCATACCCCACCACCTTGTGGGCGTAGCTCACAGTACCCATTTCAGAGTGTCAAAGTGTTGCTATTCCGACACTTTTCTTTCAAATATATTTAGGAAGTCATATACCTCGCTTAACCCATCATTCATAGGCATATCTCTTACCTCTGTTGTTATGTAGTGCAACAATCTCGTCATCATGTTACAATTTAGCGTGGTTACCTCGTGTAACCGGTTCTGCCATCATTCTATCTCCTCATTAGAATCTGATCTACAGGTCTTTTCATGCTCCCATGAGATTTGGCCATCCTTGGTTGGATTTACCCAATCTTGCTCCCACCCAGTTATCTTATAGATGCAATCTAGATCATCATCACTATTTTAGTCATGCATTGGATCCATGTAGCGTGATCCTTCTGCAGGTTCTAAAAGTACCACTATGCGTAGAGACTTTTTCTCAAAAATCATCTTTCGTTTCTTCAAATTTATCACTCCTTTCATGTCAGTGGCCCAATCTATTCTCAATAGCATGGGGTAGGGATTGCTATCATCAACAATCTCTATCACTTCGAAATCTGCTAGCGCGCTTGCTCCTTTGATATCTACTACGATTCCCTGTAATCTCCCCATAGGTAGGACCTTTTGCTGGTTCGCCATTCGCAGTTGGATAGGATACCATTGTAGCACGGACCTTCCCATGCGCTCCCATGTCTGCTTTGGTAGGACGTTTGCGTCTAATCCTAGATCTAGAATCACTTGGTCCATCTCATATTCCCCAATCTACATGGTCAATCTCATCTCCCTTCCTATTTGCGTTGTGTGCTTCTCGAGCTTCCAGACTATGTTTGGTTCTCCTAGCATAGTCCAACCACATCTAATTATGAGTTCTTTCAACCCCTTTGTAACCTTGCTATCACCCAACAGCTTCATTCATATCTCCAAGAATGTAGTGAGCATCGATGGGTCCATTTCCGACTCCAGTTTGTCTTTACTTCATAAAGTGGAGGCATTAACAAACCTCCTCTTAGCTTCCATAAAGGTCTCCTTAGTGTGCTCCAAATCAAATTCTAGTTCCTTCGTTGGAGCCTTTCGAACCCAGGTACTTTTTTTAGGTTGCTTGCCTTTGTCATCCCCTATTGTAATTCCACTCCAGAGCATGATATTTACATTAGGGTCTTCCTCGCGCGGCTCATACCTCATCATTTGTAGGTTCTGAGTCGGGGGAGGTTGGAGTGCTCCTTTATCGCGCAACCTCGCTATCAGTGTGGGACAATCCTCTGTCTCATGATCAAACAACATACAATACAAGCATGATGGTCGCATTGGATTCTTACAATCACGAGCATAATGCTCCGGGCCTTCGCAATTGTAACATATCAGTTGTCTGCGACCTCTTCCTGGTCCCCCTCCACCTCAGCCTTGTTTGCGCCCTTGAAATCCAGTGTGTCCCATTCCTGCGTTTTGATCGAGGGGCTGTATTTCAGCCTAAACTCTATAGGTAAGAGTTCGATCCATCATCATCTCATAACTTCTATAGGTGTGCTCATCATTTCCCACTGACCTACAGAAATTACAGAACAATTGCTGTGAATTTTGCGTATACTTCTGTAATAGATGGCAATTATCTGTAGCATGATTTCCTCCTACCTGACAAATCACACACCATAGTGCAGGCACCGTGCTCGGTCTTGCTTGTGCCTCAAGTATTAATGGAATTAGCCCTCCTGCTACAACGTAATTCGCGAACACCGGGCAGTGGTCCTTGTCGTGCCCCTAGCCCTTGCATTTTACGCACCATACCTCATCGCGCATCTCTGGGCGGGTTGTTCTTTCTTGTTTCAAACTCTGCATCTCAAGGCACAAGTTTTTCAACTGCACGTGAATCTGCTGAATTCCCAAGTTAGGATCTTGTATCGGGGTCTCGTGCAATCTCATTGCTACCTCCAAGGCCTCAGCCAGAGTGGTAGCCTCTGTTGTCACAATGCCTTCCATAGATGTGGCATTAACGATGCTACAAACCATTCGCGGTGTTGCCCATCTCTTAACATTATGTTAGCTTCGTGAACTGTGCACTTCAATCTTTGCTCCAACTCCCAAGGGGTCTCACCTGGTAGCATTGTGATTTCTTTGAACCCAATGATAGACTGTGCCTCTAACTTTGGCCTGTTAAATTCTTTATTTAGCGCAACTTGGATATTTACGATCACCGCATTCAGATTGTCATTGGAGTGCTTAATGTACTAGGTCAGCGTGTGATCTTGTAGAGCGCTGACCAATGTTTCCTTCTTTATATTGTCATCCATGACTCACTATGCTTCCCATATAGCTTTTATCACGAACCAAAACTAGTCCGGATCTTCATTACCTACTCCCTTGAACACTGGTAGCTTTATCACACTTTTCACACTGCTTCGCGGTGGTGGTATGGGTGAAGACAAGGGTGAAAACGGTGAAACTGGCGGTGGTGTGGGTGGGGGTGGTATGCATGGAATTCTCTACTTTATCAGATTGATCACACTTCTTGGCGAGACCTTTGTAAGCTCTTCTTCGCCCCCTCACGAAGGTGAAATCAAGGGGCTAGTTTCTAGTTCTGTGCTACCTTCATTTCTATAGATTATCCCACTTCGCATAGCCCCAAACATAAATTTATTCTCATAACCCATTTTTGACACAGTAGCATTTTAATCCAAGTGTTCAAAGATTTAGCGTACTTACCTCGCGGTCCTTGCATCATTTTGCCTCAAAGTATCTACCATGAATTCAATGATGAATCCTCCTATGATTTGATTGAGCCAGTGATTGAAATCACACACAATATTATCTTCTAATGTTTCCAATCTACGCACTAATTTTGGAGTCCACATAATAGGTCTTTTAAGTTTACACCTTCCTTGGCTATCTGCTAGCTTTGTTATCCACTCGTATAACTTAGTGGGGAAGGATGCAAAGAAAATTTCATGGATCTCTGTATATAAGTAGCAACCTAACCACTCTTCCTCTGACAGTCGCAGATTCTTGTTTTCCTGTGCCGCAAACTCATGAATCTTCCTGTCCAACCAATCTTCAATTCTTTCTTTGTCAGATTCTGGTGATACGAAATTAGACATCTCTATGCAGATCCCAGTCCTGACAATGGAACCATTTGTTGGCTTGTTAGGGCCTGACCTAGATTTGGAGTTAATTAGCTAAACAAATCCCTATACTACTAGCCCTTTCAACAACAGTCCGCTGAGTGCGGATTTAAGTCTCTTCTGAAGTAGTATGGGAGGGTGTTAGAACTAGGTTTTTGCACCCTTGAGATTTTTTAGAGGTTCGACTTGTCCAACTATGCATCCCTACGTGTAGGTCACTTCATGCACTTCCCTATTCCTCACGCTCTGATACAATGCCTTCACATAGCCCTAACCAGGGGCTATGGAGCTTCCCACGCTGCTAGAGCAGCACTCTTCGCTATTACCCGAGATCTTACTTATCTTCCTATACCAGTTAATTACCTTCACGTACTTGGATATCTTTCATTATATTTACTTATACAAAGCATTCATATGAGTTCGCACAACAAATAAACAATATACTTGCAAATTATACCCAATCATACATTAAAATAGGATAAGATACACATAAATATGGTAAACTTCTCTTTATTGATTCTTCCAACGATTACAGACTTGGCCTGCCCTGCGCACTCAGCTGCATGGGTCTACGCACTCAGCTGCGGACTACTAAGCCTCTGCACACTCAGCTGTAGAGACTTATCCTACTCTACGATGCAAAGACACACTTTTCACTTTGACTCAATCACTTAGACTTATCATCCTCTTATCCTATTCTCCCTTCTACACTTAGAGCCTTGCTCTATTTATACAATCCCATGGTCCATGGGCCATGGGTAGATCTATCTAGCCAACATTACATTCTAAAACTGAGGGTAGACAACCCTGTGATTCTATTATGATTTTGCGCTTTGCGCCCACAATTCATGGAACTTTTACAAAAGGATTTGGTCAAAACTTGGGCTTTAAGTCCCAAAACGTGCCTTGGGGGGATTCCATGCCCAAAAAATGTAAGAGTCATAAATTGGAGGGTCTGTTGAGAATTCTTGGCAGAATATTTCCACAACAATTCATCTTTGGGATCTTCTTGAAAAACTTGTTGTTGGGTGCTTTCTCCCTACTTATTGGTAAACAACTCCTTCTACACCTTCATGACCATTTCCTCCTACTCTGAATCATATGAATCATAGATTGGAGGAGATCCTTGATCCTGCTCTCCAAGTGAAAGATATGCATCATGGATTGCAGCCTCTTTGCTGACCTCTTGATGGGCCTCTTCTTCTTGTTCAACTTCCCATAACTGGGAGTATGGTAGCTCTACCTCACTTGACTCTCCATCAGAGTTATATTCATCATAAGAAGGAGAAACATCAAACTCAAATGAATAAGCCCTCTGAGAGTTTATTGATAGCTCAATGATGTTTCCTTCTTCTCTTTCTTTCTCATGGGGAGATGCTTCTTGACGTGAGTAGATATCTTCTTGGAATGAGATCCCACATACATCTTCAACAGGGTTATTTACCTTGGGAATATCTTCATCATTACAAAGTGTGTAGAAATCTTCAAATAGAGCATTCGGTGGAATTTTTTTTTTTAAATATTGATAGAATGCTGTATGAAAACATTTCAAAGAAGATATGCTTCCACGAGGTATCGTTTTAAACCAAACTCTAGCATCCTCATCTAAAGACCACTTGAACAACTTCATCTGTACATATTCAAGAAAAATACCTTGTTGCTCCATGCATTTGTGAAAGTCTTTGAAATGATGGTCAGGTCTTCTCTCTATGTTCCCACTGTATCTAGGAAAATAGGAATTCCACTCATGACATGCAGGGACATGATTGGGATAACCAACAATAGAAGAGAAATCTAGCGGGGAAAATTGGTTTCCCAGGAATGTAGGAAGGGCCATCTTGAAAACCTTCCTGTGATTGATTTCAACTTCAAAAGTAGGGAGAGTTTTGGGCTGCTGTAGCATCTGAGTGAGTATGGGGCTTCCTGAAAGCCAGGATGATCAAATAGAGATAGGGACAATGGATTAACCAGGATGTTTACCATAAATTTGACAGTGGAGTCACCAAGGTGAGAGATATTCAACCCACACTTTGTAATGCCCCACTTAAATCTTATCCTACAAATTTGTTAATGTTTACATTATCTGAAAATATTGAGAAATATAGGTCTAATAAAAAATTCATGATTTCCATTATTCAAATTCCCCACTTACCTTCTCAAATTGAATATTAGGTAGGATATGGTCTCCTTCCATTATTTCAAAATATATGTAATTACCTCTCACACTCCCCAATGTAC
>APFE030277027.1:95019-139058 GCA_000404065.3 Pinus taeda
TGGGCACATCATTTCAGGAGAAGGGATTTCAGTTGACCCAGAAAAGGTGAAGGCCATAATGGATTGGCCAGTACCAAAAAATGCCCATGAGGTACGTAGTTTTATGGGGCTAGCTGGGTATTATCGCAGGTTTGTGGAAGGGTTTTCAAAGATTGCAAACCCAATCACCACATTACAGCGAAAGGGGGTTAGGTATGAATGGACAAATGAATGTGGCACTGCATTCACGGAGCTGAAGAGGTTACTAACTAGTGCACCAATCCTTCAAGTACCAGACATGAGAAAAGACTTCACTGTCTGCACCGATGCTTCGGCACAAGGA
Source organism: Pinus taeda (assembly GCA_000404065.3). Taxonomy (NCBI): domain Eukaryota; kingdom Viridiplantae; phylum Streptophyta; class Pinopsida; order Pinales; family Pinaceae; genus Pinus; species Pinus taeda. Next base: position 95,342 of record APFE030277027.1, read on the forward strand.
TTGGGTGCAGTATTGATGCAAGAAGGCGGGGTAATAGCTTATGCTTCTAGAAAATTGAAGAATCATGAAGAATTATATGCTACCCATGACTTAGAATTGGCAGCAGTGATGTTATCCTTGAAGCTATGGAGACACTACCTCATCGGGAGAAGATCTGAGTTAAGAACAGATCATCAAAGCCTAAAGCATCTCTTCACTCAAAGGGATTTGAACGCCAGATAAAGGCGATGGAGCGAATTCATGAGTGAGTATGATTTTGAAATCTCATACATCAAGGGAAAGGAGAATGTAATGGTAGATGCACTAAGCAAGAGGCCACGAACTTTCTCCCTAATAGCCTTAAAGGTAAATTTAATGGAGCAAATATTGGAGAAACTCTTTGAAGATAGTTGGTACTTAAAAGTCATCTCAGCTATCCAAAATGGGAAGCAAATAGAACCAAAGTTTGAAGGATATGTCCTTGAACCAGATGGGCTATTGAGGTTCCAAGGGAGAATGTACGTACCTAAGGAAGGGGGTATAAGATAAACCATCCTCGGAGAGTCTCATAGAGCACTCTATTGTGCACATCCTGGGGCAAAGAAGATGTACGCAGATGCAAGGAAACTCTTCTTTTGGGCAGGCATGAAGCATGACATAGTCCAGTTTGTCGCCAAATTTCTTGAATGTCAGCGAGTGAAGGCTGATCATCGCCATCCAGTAGGACTCCTACAACCTCATGACATCCCTACATCTAAATGGGAAGTAATTTCCATGGATTTTGTGGTGGGTTTGCCACTCACTTCCCAGAGGCACAATGCTATATTGGTTATAGTTGATAAATTGACCAAAAGTGCCCATTTCATTCCAATAAGGGACACTTACGATGTTACGGATGTGGCGCGAGTGTTTTTCAATGAAGTTATCCGACTGCACGGATTTCCCACAAAGATAATTTCTGATAGAGACTCCCGATTTACATCTAGGTTTTGGACAAGTTTGCAGTCAGCACTGGGAACTTAGTTAAACCTAAGCACTGCATATCATCTAGAAACAGATGGGCAGACCGAAAGAGTAAATCGGGTTCTGTAGGACATGCTTAGGATGTACGTCATGGATAATCAGACTCAGTGGGAAAGGTACTTACCATTGGTAGAGTTTTCCTATAATAACAGTTATCACAATTCAATCGGGATGCCTCCTTATCAAGATCTATATGGAAGACCTTGCAGGACGTTGTTGAGTTGGGAAAAGTTGGAGGACCGAGTGATAGTTGGCCCAGAATTAGTTCAAGAAATGGAGGAACAGGTAAAGCAGGTTTGGCAAAGGTTAAAGGAAGCACAGGATAGACAGAAGAGTTATGCTGATTCGCATAGGATTGATCGTAGTTATGAAGTAGGGGACCAAGTTTTTATTCGTATCCGGCCCAACAAAAGCACCATTCGGTTTGGGAAGGGCACGAAATTGTCACCTCGGTTCATAGGGCCTTTTAGGATCAAAGAGAAGATTGGACCAGTTGCCTATCGTCTTGTACTGCCACCCCATCTACATAAAACTCATGATGTTTTTCATGTATCTGTTTTACGACATTATGTTTCTGATGAATCTCACAAACTGGATTGGCAGGACTTGCAGGTCTCGGGCATGGGAACCGTAATGGTAGAACCATTACGCATATTGTACCGTAGGGTTCGACAGCTCATACATCGCACGATGGACCAAGTTAAGGTCCAGTGGGACAAGTATAGCCCAGGATCTGCTACCTGGGAGGATGCAGAGACTATGCGTCATGACTACCCCTCACTTTTTGAGCATCTGTGATGCCTATTTTGACTTAGATAGCTACCTATGTTAAGATCCTATTTCCATGTTATTTATTTATGAACATTATGTAATATTGATGCATTTGGTTGAACATCTACATTTATATGATCATTGATGTTTGATATTGATGATGATTGGTTGATGTATGGACTACATGTATGACTCACTTAGTGATGGACTATCTAGTACGTAACTTATCAAAATTATTTTGGTTCATATATATAGCTCAAGTGGGTATACTTTATTTAAATGAATGACTTAGCGAGAATTCCTAGATTGACACATGGATACTAGACTTAGTAATGTGATGATTATATGTCTTGTTGTTATATAAATGCATGAATAAGAACTAACCCACAGGGGAAAAGAACTATGTGATAGCCAAGAAGGAAGGATGAGACATCTCATGAGGAAGGTGACAAGACGACCTGACTGGATTATTCGATGACAAGTCCAACCAGCTCTGTAGTGTGGTCTGTGTTAGGGTATTGACCCCAGTTCTGCAGGAGGGGTGGAGGCATTTCCCATCGTGTATCCTCCGAAACCTGGAATCGTGGGAGGGCAGTGGTGGACACGCTCCCCTAGACGTGTGATGACGATTGACAGTTGCCTGCTGGGGGAAGTTAGGTCGATGTACTCGACACTCCCACCATGGCAGTTTTATGAGTGGTTAGTATGGACGTTGCCACTGATAAAGCAGCAAAGGACGGATAGGGTGGGAACGGAAGTAGGCCAGGGTGGATAGGAGGATATAGATCAGTTGGAGACTCTTGATGGGAAGAAATGTCACTGTTGGACTTATCTGATTTCATTGCTATAACTCTCTCCGGTTGCTATGCTTTCAAACTCCTTGCATCTTTTCATTCTAACTTCGGGACGAAGTTTTCTGAAGGAGGGGTGTATGTAATGCCCCACTTAAATCTTATCCTACAAATTTGTTAATGTTTACATTATCTGAAAATATTGAGAAATATAGGTCTAATATAAAATTCATGATTTCCATTATTCAAATTCCCCACTTACCTTCTCAAATTGAATATTAGATAGGATATGGTCTCCTTCCATTATTTCAAAACATATGTAATTACCTCTCACACTCCCCAATGTACCCTCACATTTACTTGGGAGAAGACATATTCCTCTCCATCTTATTATCAATATATATATATATATTCATTTTACATTTCCCAATGTACCCTCACATTTACTTGGGAGAAGACATAGTCCTCTCCTCTTATCTTATTATCAATATATATATATTATATATTATATATATATATTATATATATATATATATATATATATATTCATTTTACATTTCCCAATGTACCCTCACATTTTCTAGGGAGAATACATAGTCCTCTCCATCTTATTATCAATATATATATTCATTTTACATTCCCCAATGTACCCTCACATTTACTAAGGAGAAGACATGGTCCTTTCCATGTAATTACATCGCACATTTCCAAATGTACTCCTAGCTTACTTGGGAGAAGAGAAGTCAACTATAAGGATGGGTGAGAAGTTAATGACATTAATGAGAGGTGGTTGAGATGGAGAAGGGAAGGAGGGTATAAAAAGGGAAGGGGGGAAGGAAGAGGGGGAGGTTTTTTGGTGGGGTCTTGCTTATGATTGTGGGGGTTGGTTGTGATTGTTTAGACTTGTTGTGTGTTTTGGAGACCTTACGAACCTGTGAAGGTTTCTTGGGTTGGTTAGAGGGGAAGTATTGTTATCTTGGTCTGGATCTTTCCTTTGGACACACCCACTACGTCTGGTTGGACTTGGGCTCGGAGGGCTAGGGAACCTGTGGAGGTTTCCTAGGCTAGGGATTATTTCCTAGTTTGCTGGGAGGTAAATCCGGTTGGGTCCGTCAAGAGGAGCGTTCAGCAGGAGCAACAGGACAAAGGTATCTCCATCAGCCACTGACACAGGTATTCCTCCATAGTCTACTTTGGCAAAGTTAATTAGAATGAAATATCCACCTTTAATTGTGTTGATTATAATGTAAATAACAAAATTTTATTTGTTTAAAATCAGTGTAAGTAGGTAAGTTATCACCTCTTATCATATTTAATTTCAGAAGAATCTAGATTTGTTAGTAGACCCTAGGGTAGGGTTCTTACACACTTCTCTTGCTAATCTAATAGGGGAAATGTAAAACTTTGTCGTACCTAGGGAAAAATATTCTAATCCGTTCCCCAACAACGACACCAAAAAGATGTTGTAGATAAATCTAGTACCTTGTGGCACAAGTGTTGTAGGGGAGATAGAAAGCCTCCTAGAGACAACCTCTGGGTTGATTATAGACCACTTCCTAGGACATCTTAAATAGAGGAGTGCTTAAGGGATTATTTGTGAGAGGTTATCAACACTCCAATTGTCACGTAAAAGGTAATAGGATGGGCTTGGTTCAATAAGCCTTCATTGAGGTAGATTCAAGCCAACTCATGGATTCAAATAATGGGGTTATATTGGGGTAATGTCAAAGAGAAATGAATTCTTCCTCTGGTGGCCGACATAAGAAAATGAAACAACTTAAAACTGAAGTCATAGTAAGGATGGAGAGGAGGAAAGGAAGGAGGGAACAATATGCATAGGGTTGTAACAAACAAAATCCTAAGCAACAATGTTTCAACAGAAAGTGGAATTCAATGGATAGGGTTGTAAACAAAATATAATCCTAAACCACGGTGGAATGATAGAAATAGAGGTGTGCGAAAGAAGGTTTCAGATCAAACACAACATGGGTATCATTCTATGCCAAAGCTAAAGTAGATCTGGGCTAATGCAGTTCCTACAAGTTAATCAAATACACAAGTAAATATGTAATTTTACAGGTATTGCAATGCTAGTGAATAACACATATAGGTTTGTGATAAGCACAGTAACTGTATTCTATGAGAAACTAACATAAATCCATAGATTGAAGAGGAACAAACTACTTTCATTATACTATTTCAAAGAAGGAAAAACACAAATGAAATGAGATTACCGAGAGGAACATGCTGCACATTAATCATGATTGGAATCAACAGGGAAATGTCATTTATATCAAAGGGTCCAAATAACCAGTCCATACATTCAACACGATATTAGTGAAGCCCCCATGAGTAAACAAATTAGAACAAATTGGCCTCTCAGAGTTCATACCCAATGGGTGAGAAATTCTGGACCCTTTCATATGAATTTCATCCCCCAATTTATAAGAAGAGGGGGAGAGCTTGAGTTACAATAAAAAATATCCCTCAATGAGAGCTCCAGCTATCTATTAGACTATCTATCTCGGCCCTTGTAAGGCTCTTCTACCTAAATATTACATTCAAGATTGAATCACTTCTTGGAAATAGAAAACTACATAAAGTAAAAAAGAAACAGGAGGAAGAATGGAGGAGGGAGTCCTTTGCTGTCCCTGTGAAAACTTCATATTAGGCTCTGTCTCTGTCACAATGTACTTCCCATGCTACTTGGCATGTTTGCTATCTATTCTCCTTTAAATTCTTTCAGCACTGACTCTAGAGGCATGTTGCATTATAGTTTTTTCATTAATGTGCCCACACTTGGTTTGAATGCACCATCCCCCATGATTTATTATCAAAGATAATGTTGGGATTGACTTTGTCATTTCAGCCTCAAATGTCCTACTGAATGCAATTGGTGCCCTGATCTGCCTGGGGTTGCGTATTACAGTGTAATAGAGAAGAATCTCGGGTGCGATATTTTAACACTGCACTAATACGAAAACATGCGAGTTTCGACTGCCCTTTAGCCCCCATGCTTTTAGCCCCTTTCTATTTATTCATATCACCCGACCATGGGCTGTGACCGAGCACTTAGCCCTTCGGTCACTAAGGCTCTCAACTTCTGTCTGGGGGGGATTTTCCTTTATAACTTGACCGACAATGTACTGACTGATATATCAGACATGAAATCTTTATGAAATAGACTACAATAACTTATCTAATTTGGGGTCTTTCTCCTTATCGCAATCATAGTCGAGGAGGAGTATTAGTGGAGCAATAAGATTTTACTTTATGCAATCATTGATCTCTGATTTGAGGGGTGACATCATCACTGCCACATGTCACCCGAAAATGGCTCCATTTCACCCATGAAAACATTGAAATTGATTGACACATGTCATCTCCCACACCACCATCCTTACTGCGACGTGTCCTCAGTACTGTCACATCATTGATGACGTTAAATTCCATGTCAGCTCTGAGGATCAATCATATTCTACCATGTGGCTCCCAGGAGCAGAGAGAAAAATTCTGCCCAACCCTATTTTCGCATCCATTTCCTTTGTAAATAAATTTTGGCCCTCCCTGGTGATGTAAAACTAAATTGTAAGAATGATGATTTACAATGTTTTGGAGTAGTTACCCACACCGATCGCTGATAGACGATAACCTAAAGCTGTTGACCGCTGATCATTGTACCTCCACGTGGAGGAGAGAGAAGGGGGTAACTCGGCCTTGGTTTTTTCATGATTTTTCCTTTGTAAAACATGTTTGGCCTCCTCATCAATGTACCACTATGTCGCAAATCAGTGATAATGCAAGGTTTTGGAGTGTGCGAGACTGTGATGTTGCGGGATGCAGGATCGCAGGACTGCGATATAACGTTATTATGGGACTGTGGGATCATGAGATTGTGGGGCTGAGGGATCACGGGACTGTGGGATCGTGGGATTGTGGGACTGCGTGATTGCGAAACCTATGGGATGTGGGATTGCACTTTTCCCTGGACCTTTGTTTGCAATTTTCCTTGCGCCTTTGGGGTTTTCTCTTTGTTTTCTAGCTTTCCAAAGGGTAACTTCAACATGCTCTAACTTCTTCTCCAAGAGTCCATTTTTGGACTTCCATATACTGTTGGAAAGCTGTTTTCAAGAACTAGGAAATGGAGAGGGTCTGATTAAGTTATGCTAGATTTTTTGGCTAAAAAATAAGCATCAAAATTCACTACTATTTGGAATTTGAAGCAACGAATGACTGATAAAGAAGAGAGTGACAATAGAAGGGTCCATCGAAAGTATGCAATATGGGTACTCCTTGGATGAGGAATCATATTATACATCCAATGAGTGTTGCCACTTGAAATTTGAGTAAACCCATAGGGAGATAAGTTGAAAAAATAGTTTTTTGTTTTTTCTCTCTTAAATTTGATGATGTAATGTAATCTTATTTTATTATTTCCACTATTATTTTATAATTTCCTTAGGAGGCCCATTTTAGACCTCAAAATTTCCCTAATGCGATATCTCTAACTTAGTTTGTGACAATTAACTTCTAAATCTGGTTGTCGGTTATGTAGAAGAAAAAAGTGAAATAGCATGAGTATTGAATGATCGGCAATCACTTTTGAATGAATTTAAAAGTTGTATTGAGTAATGTAGATTTGTAGGGAAGATGAGTGATTGCAGTAATTTTTAATTCATTTACCCTATGAGAAGATCGTGTCATGTAACATTAACCAGATTATAGAAAAATAACAAAAGAGTTTTTCCGTTCTTTTCAACTAAAGTTCATCATCGATGTGAATATATGCATATCCTGTTAATTTATGTATTATCTATTATCTTATGGATTTATCATGTATGGATATATCGTGTTTTTCATTTTCCTGATTGTTCTTTATTCCAAATTTGTCCTCTCAAAGATACTGGAGTTGCATAGACGATTAACGATGAATTAAAAAATGATTAAATTCTTTGAGACAAAGTACTAACTTAATAGTGGATTAATCAATAGTTACATGAGAAAAAATACAAAATGTTAATTTTTTAGTTGTGTTGTGCTTACCATAGAGAGATAGGTCATAATGAATTTAGAAAATGTTTGAAGCGTGATTGCTAAGGCATCGATGGAGAAGCATATGTTACTATAAAAAAGGAACACAGACGCAAATTCTTTGCCAATATAATCTATTTCATTTAAATATTTTTGCATATGTTGTAGGATATTGTCTATTTGGTGATATGAATATTCTATTTCATTTTAGATACACATCAATTTAATTACAATAATGAATGATAAAACATTTCAAAAATTGTTTAGAGTGACAAAACACTGAAGCAATATTATATTATCAACATGAATTGAATATAGATGCGTTGATAGAGATGCATGGTATACATAACTGAAATTATTATTTGAAGAAGATGACACAATTAAATTCAACTTTTATAATTTTAGAAGAACGAGGACTATGGGAGGACATATTTTTTATAGATTGGTTATCGAATTGGCTAAAAATTCTGATAAGACATTGGTCAAAGACAATAATGAAAATATATTTACATTTTAATTCAAATTTATGCGGAGAAAATGACGACATCTTGTTCCATGATGAAAATCCAATTGATAGAAATTTTGAGGCAATTTTGTGCAAGAAAAAATGTTATAGAAATGAAGAAATAAAACATGAATTGATGTGAATAGAGGACATCATGAGTAGACATAGGTTTGAGATATTTTTTGTGTGTAAGAATATTTATGGTGAAAATTGTTTTTAAATAATATTTAAATTGACACGTAATCAATATGATGTTCCTTGTTTATGATGCATAATTGCACAAATTTTTTCAATTTAATTATCCATAATGATTCATTCACATCAAAGTGCATAGAAAAATACATGAACGAAAAATGAAATCATGCAATTCCCTATACTAGTAGATTGGCAATGATAGATTATACCATTTGTGGTGCCATATGAAAAAGGGGATATAGATGGTGGCATTTTTGTTTATTATTGGACATGTTATATCTTGAATATAGCCATATACATACAATTTGCTAATACATTTATTGTTGTGGATGAATTTTGCTTATTCAAGGAAGATGAAATGATATTGCATGTTATTCAACTTCGAAGGAATATAAATCATTTACATTTTGAACTTTTGAAAGAAATAATACAAGAGGAAAACCTTTTACGTGGTATTGAAGCAGATAATGAAGATCAATATATAAAATAATCCTATAAAAAACATAATGGGGATAATGCGACTGAATTTAAAAACATAAACGCAGATGAAGATATCATGAAACTTAATACAAATTTTATCAATGCAAACAAGAGAACACGATTATCATTGCATCAAATCAAAAAACATATAAGAAACAAGGACATTGTTGAAACAATTCTAGTTAGAAAATCCTCGAAGTGATCAACTTTTGATATGAATATAAATCATTTTCATTTTTAACCTCTGAAAGAAATAAAAAGAGAGATTTTTTTTTACGTGATATTGAAGAAGTTAATGAAAAGCAATGTATAGAAGAACCCTAGAAAAAACATAATGGGAATATTGTGAATAGCTTTAAAAACATGAACATAGATGAAGATACCATGGAACTTAATACAAAGCTTATCAATGGAAACAATAGATCACACTTATCATTTCTTCAACTCAAAAAATATATAAGAAAGAAGTATGTTGTCGAACCAATTCTAATTACAAAAGCATCAAAGCGATCAAAATCAAGACAAAATGCAATATCCTCAAATAAACATAAGAAGTCATTACAATTGTTCGATTATACATTTGAAATAGTAGCTAAACTATAATATTTAAAAAAATACAGTGTTTAATTATTTATGGTTATGCGATAGGAAATCAAACTTGGTTTAAAAGGATGTCATATAAAGAAAATTAACCAATGTTTCCGAAAGTAGGTGTGTTGCAAAAAATGCAAAAAAAGCATTAGACAATGAAAATACTATCAAATTTGTAGTTCTAGAGCAAATTAGGTGGAATAAAAAAATATACATAGTGAAGTAACTATATGAATTAGAAGAAAGACTAATATCACTAATATTACTATTTTTGGAAATATAGAAACTTAGGAAATGCTTTAATAAATCACAATTGGCATTGACTAGTGGAATAATAAATGTACTTGCTAACACATCTCAAATTAAAATTGTACTTCCTAATGACATAAATGAATCTAGTAAAATGGTTGTGCAAATTGAAATATGTTTAGTGTTTAAAAGCATATTTTTTGTTGGGCGAATATTTGTTCATAAAGTGATGAAGGTGCTAAAACAATTGTGTAAAAATCTGCTTAATAAACTAGAGAATGTCAAAATAAATGAGGGTTGGAAAAAAGTCCTTGATTAGAACAAGGATGCATATGCATGTGCGGAAAATATAGAAAGAAATTATGATAATGATGAATATAATGAAGAACCATACACAAAAATAGTATTACATGGATTTAGTGATTCGTATAGTATTTATGATCTTCAAAATAATCAAATAAACATTGCTCCTAGCGAAGTCTATAGGCCTTTGGGAATATTCATAGATAAATATTTATCAGAAGAGATGTGTTTTCTAGAATTTTTCTATGGGAAAAATCAATCAGAAAGTGTTACAAAAAAAAATTACATACCACATATTGCTTGACACGAAGTTTTGCATCAAGATCACAATTTTTTTTTATCATATAACGAATTTCTTTTACAAAATAATTTTAGTTATCCTCAATCAAGTCTTTAGTTGTCTTTGGATTCAGATAAGAAAATGATAGTTAAAAATAAAAAAAATCTAACAAGTAAATATATTAGAACAAAAGAAAACTAGAAAGGCTTTTTGAAATCGAACATTAGGTATATTGATCTTAGACAAATACAGGTATCACCACACTATTGTTTGCACTTATTGAATAACTTATATGTAATAATTCGACAATTGGGTCCACCGACTTTCTTTATTTCATTTAGCAGTGGTAAGAATCTCAGAGAGCCTTTAGTAAAGGATTTGAAACAAATAAAGTGAAATAAAAAACTGTAAACTAAAAATAAAGTAGAGGAAGAAGATATTGATACGTTGATTAGAAGTGACCCTGTAACTTCTGTGTGATATTATAGAAGTAGAATGAATTCTATACAACAATTAATTTTAAATGAATCCACGTACTTCGACGAAGTAATTGACTATTTATTTTTAACAGAATTCCAAAATCAAGGAAGCCAACATAAATATGGATTGCTATGGATAAAAAATACTCCTATCTATGGAACAAGTACAAACATTGAGATTGAAATTTTCATTGACTAGTACTTGTGTTGTGATTCAAGTAAACTACCTACAAATATGAAAACTACCCAACATCATCGCAATATAAAAAGTTGTGGGAAAAGAAAATAAGGGCATTTCAGGTTCAATTTTCCAATTCCACCAAAGTAAAAAGAAATTACTTAAGCTTATGGAATTTGACAATGCAAGAACAAAAGCGAATGCAAGGACGATATTTTATGCACTAAAATATATGGAATCCACACTATTGTACAACTGTGCATGTTTCTAATGAAGATGTTGAGTTGTTTGTTGATTTTTATGAGCATCTAGAATTCACTTTTTTCCTACTCAGCTTGCTGCCTTGTCTTTTTAACCAACTCAGGTTGTGCACCTCTATAATTCATTCTGCATTCATGCACTGTAGTGATAGCTTCGTGAACAAATCTGACGAAATGGAAACAATGATTTAATATAAACCCACAATTTGTTCTACAAAACCCAATAATCACCCCATCGAACACCAATTTTCCACTAAATACAAGCCCTTTTCCTATCGGAATCAAAAAGCCTATGAAAAGGTTTAAAACCTTGCTTTTCCCTTTCGAGACCAAAATACTCTTCAAAATGTTAAGACAATGCTTTAATGCCTTTTCCACCAATTATATGTGTAGCGTCGTGGATCTAGATCTGGTCAATCAGACGGTTAGAATTCAATCACAATATCAGCAATCGGGGTTCCAATGGTCCACACTATCGGCGCTAGTCATCGGCGGAGGTCCGATGCAATATCTCTAATTGCTATCAGTGATTTTCAATGGTTGCTTAACCCTTATAACTCTCACTCTCGAAGTGTTAATACGATGTAAGTGCCAGACCCGATAGGATCCAAAACTCCCATGTATACAATTTCAAGTCTGCTTTCTTGAATCCGCTAAGTGTTTAGTGTGATTCCTTTATATAAATGGCATTCGATGATACAACAGGTAATATCCACTAGGGTGATGCGATTTGGGTTCTACGGACCTTATAGCGTTCAAAAGCTTTGTCTAAAAGATTTGAGGTCTGGATTCTCAGTCTAAACGTGGTTTGAGCCCGATAGTTAGTGTATTTTGGGTTTTCTGGCTTCTAAAGTATGGAAAACACAGGAACATCATCAATATCATTGGAATACTAACAAAAGCAAGCATTTGAAGGCTTCCACGGGCTGTTTATAAAATTATGTATGCAACATTGATTTATTCACCATAAACAATAACAGAGTCTTGGCCTTAGGCCATATTACACATATAAAGACCTCTGCCCCCAAAAGAATGCAATCCACTCACTCTCTCTATGCTCTCACTCCACTCTCCTTCCCTCATTACATTTTCCTCTTTTTTATCAATCGATAAACACTCTAACAATATCTAACAACAAATCTCTATTTTTAATAGATCTAACGACAATCTTCTAATTCCTAGCTCTATGCTAACAATCCCTATCTCTGAATCTAAAATAAGATAGTCTCTAACTTATTACAATAATGAATTATAACTAATTTCTTGAGAGATCCAACCCTCTCAGTAAAAATAGCTTTTTTACTAATTAGGTCAATGAATTTCAACCTCTTTTAGCCACAACATGTGAACAAGTTTTCACATTGCTGGCTAAGTCTGGATGCTCCTACATCAGATTCCCAGGGAGGATAAGAATTGTCCTTCAAACGTTTAGAACTTAATCCATACTTTTGTAGTTCCACTGCTGTCGACCAAGTCCACTTGACTAGATATTGGAAATAAGTCTGCCCTATGGTTTTGTTCGACACTCATTGATCCAAAATAGCTTCAACTTCTTTCTTGACTGGTTTTGGTACCTGTTCTTCCCAGTTCACGGTTTGAACTTCGTCCCCTGTAGCTTCTTCCTATAACTTTGTCTCTGCCTCTCTGTATGGATATAAATATGCAACATTAAAAATGGGGGATATTCCAATCCCTTTTGGTAACTCAATCTCATATGCATTGGCTAGAAATTTTCTTATAATTTTACAAGGTCTTATCTTTTTCATTTTGAGTTTGTTGTAAGTTTTAGTAGGAAATCTCTCTTTCCTCAAATGCACCATCACTAAGTCTCCCACTTGGAATTCTTTCTCTCTTCTTTTCAGATCTACCCTCTGTTTGTATTTGTTGCTGCTTTCCTGCAATTTACCCTTGACTTCTTCTTGTAATCTCTGCATTTGTTCTGCAATTTCTTCAGCGCTTGCACTCCTGGCTTCCTATTTTCCCAAATCCCTAAGCTCATACACACCTCTCGGATGCATTCCAAAGACAATCTGAAATGGACTCATTCCAGTGCTTCAGTTTGGTGTATCATTGTAAGCAAACTCACCTTGAGCTAGTGCCAAATCCCACTATTTGGGATTCTGACATACTAAACTCTTTAATATATTTCCCAAGCTCCTTTTCACTACTGCAGTTTGTCCATCTGTTTGAGGATGGTATGCTGAACTAAAACTGAGGTTAGCTCCCAGTTTCTTCCATAGAGTCCTCCAGAAATGCCTTACAAACTTTGTATCTCATTCTAATACAATACTTACAGGTAAACCATGGAATCTTACAATCTCTGAAAAGAATAAATTAGCTATGTGTGTTACATCACTAGTTTTCGTATAAGCAGTGAAATGTTCCATTTTAGAGAATCTATCTGTACAACATAAATGGAATCATTTTCTCTCTGAGTTTTTGGTAATCCCAGAACAAAATCCATGTTAAATGCATCCCATGGTCAGTTTGGTATGGGTAATGGCTAATATATTCCTGTATTCTGACTCCTTCCTTTAGCATGCTGACATATCCTGCATTTCTCAACAAACTTCTTAATATCAGTTTGCATTTTGGGCCAATAATAAAAAGCATTCACCTGAGCGAAGGTTTTATCTTGTCCAAAATGACCAGATAATCCCCCACTATGTTTCTCCTTTATGATGCTTTCCCTCATGGAACATTTGGGAATACACAACTTGTTTCTTTTAAATAATAGGCCTCCTTAAATGAGGTAGTCCAACCAATGACTTCTGTTATGGCTCATTGGATTTTGAATTGTTTTGTAGATATCTCTGAAATCTTCATCATGCTTGTACATTTCAATCATTCCCTCAAATCCTAAAACACCCACTTTGAATTATTGCATAATAAAACTTACCCTCCTCAATGCATTTGCTACTTTATTTGACTTACCACTCTTATGCTTTATTAATAAAGTAAAACTTTGCAGAAATTCTATCTAATTGGCATGTTTCTGATTCAGCTTCGGTTGGTTATTGATAAACTGTAAGGCATGATTATCTGAATATAAGATGAATTCTTTTGGCAATAAATAATGTCTCCACTTTTTCAAAGCTTGCATAATATCATAAAACTCCTTATCATAAGAAGAATATTTCTTCTTTGCATCATTTAGTTTCTCACTGAAATATGGTATTGGTCTTTGCTCTTGACTTAGAACTGCGCCAACTGCAACTCCACTAGCATCTATTTCTACTTGAAAGACTTTCTCAAAATTAGGCAATGCTAAAATTGGCTCCTCTGTGATCTTCTTCTACAGCAAATTAAAGTTTTTGTCTGCTGCTTCTATCCATTGAAATGGCTGATTGATGTCCTTTATTGTATCAAGCATTGGTGCACAAATTTGACTAAAACCTTTTATACACTTTTTGTAAAAACTTGCAAGCCCATGGAAGCTTCTTACCTCAAATATGCTTCTGGGAGTAGGCCAGTTCCAAATTGCTTGGACCTTTTTTGGATCCATCTTCAAGCCTTCTTTGGAAACTACAAATCCCAAGTACACTGACTCCTCCTTCATGAAACTACACTTCTTCAAATTTATTAGTAGTTTCTCTTTCTGTAGAGTTCTTAAGACTAACTTAATATGCTCTAAATGCTCCTCTTTACTTTTACTAAAAACCAAAATATCATCAAGGTATACAATAACAAATTTACCTGCATACTCCTTTAATACTTCATTCATTAACCTTATTAATGTGTTGGGTGCATTAGTGAGCCCAAAAGGCATCACTAACCACTCATACAATCCACTATTTGTTTTTAATGTAGTTTTCCATTCATCACCTTCCCGAATCCTTATTTGATTATATCCACTCTTCAAATCTATTTTAGTAAAGTATTTTGATCCACTCAGACAGTCCATTAAATCATCCATTTGTGGCAAAGGAAATTTGTACCTAATTGTAATTTTTGTTGGTATCTCTGGAATCTGTGCACATATGCCATTCTCCTCCTTTCTTCGGACTGACTACTATTGGTATAGTACATGGGCTAAGACTTTCTCTGATCAGACCCTTATCCATCAGCTCCTTGTTACCGGGAAAACTAGTGTCCATTCAGAGTTGCTAGTCCCACTAAGACGGGTAGCTATCTTAGAAACAAACAAACTAAAGTTACTTGTGTCTTCCTTTATGAGAGATAGAGGAGAGAGAAGCAGAGAGTACCAACCTCAGTCTTTTGCTTGGCTCCTTGCTTGTTTCCTCCCTCCTTTGACAGAGCTTCGCCACTCTTTCCTCACTTGTCCCAGTTCAAAGAACACCTGTAGAGTCAAAGCAGCATAATACCATCAAAGCATAGAGATCTGTAACCATAAACAATATAGGATCAGATGTATATTAACCAGACAAATGCATACATCAATACAAGCTTAAGAAATATACAAGAATATGGAGGAAAACTCAAATAGATTTATTGATAGAAATAGTAGAAGAGAAGATTACAACCCAGTGGTTTAATCCAGCGTCATCCTCCTAGCATGAAAGCCCTCTTCACCTCATGAAAAGATAGATCAGCCAACACTACAATGTTTCACAGAGAAACCAACAAGACTTCCTTACAAAATACAAAATTCAAGCCTCTGGATCTCTAAGATGAGGGATCCATATATAGATATTTGTAGGTGGGTGAGTCAGCTTCTCGGATTTTGATTCGTGTCATTTCTTCGATATTTCTTGGTTCCACTTGGATATTTCATGATCTATTACTTATCCCTGGGCGAATTCAGAGAGGCAAGTGTCATATGAGCAGTTTGTAGAAGATTCTCTGGGTTTCCACCTAGCAAACTGCCTCTGCCATTTGTCTACTCTCGCCCATCGCACCCTACAGAAGGGCTTTTGAGTATGCATTACACCCTTTGCATGTGATAGGTGAGATGCATCACACCCTCAGCATGGAGTTGTTTGTATGGTCCAGTTTTGACCAGTCCTGTGCAGTTTTTTAGGGAGAACTTCTGGGAAATGATGTAATCAACTGACCTTGTTCCTTTAGGTTATGAAACAACACTTTTAGGCTCTTAGAAGCCCTTGGTTTATGGACATATGTGATTGCGGTTGTAGTGCCCAAATATGTCTATAACACTCCTGTACTTGCCTTCCAACCTCTGTGTTTTCTTGAGGAGTTAGTCTATATGCTGCTTTATTTGGCAAGCTTGCTCCTGGTATTAAGTCAATGTGATGACTAATACTCCTTATTGGTGGTAATGCATTCGGAAACTCATCCATGATAATATCATCAAAATCATCTAACAGTTTTTTAACTTCTTCAGGCAAATCATTCAAGTTTGTGGAAATCAAAATTACCTTTGGTGTTTCCACAATAAAAAAATGCAACTCCTCATTCTTCACTATTTCCTATAGCAGCTCCTTTCTTCTTATCAGCATAATATTGCTCCCAGGTTCTCCTTTGTTAGCATCGTCCTTCAATGGAAACAATGTGTGCTTGGTTCCATCCTTCTCCAGAGTATAGGAATTTCTCCTCCCGTCATGAATCGCTTTTTGATCAAACTGCCACGGTCTCCCCAATAATATATGACATACATCCATGGGCATTATATCGCATAAAATCACATCTTTGTACGTACCAATTTGTATCCCCACCTTGCATTGTTCAGTCACAATGATATGATGTCCCTTTTGTAACCACAACACCTTATAAGGAGTAGGGTGCATGGTCTTTGCTAGCCCGAGCTTATCAACCATGTCTGTGGACACAAGATTGTCAGTGCTTTCACTATCAATTATTACTTTGCAGCACTTACCTTTTGATTTACAGGTAGTTCTAAATAAATTCTTCCTCTATGTAGCTTCTCCAATCTCCGGCTTTGCTCTAAGAAAAGTTTTTCTCAATAATAGTGATTCACTTTCTTCAGGGGGTTATTCCTTTTCCACAAGCCGAGGTGGTTCTGGCTTTGCCTCAGGCACATTTGCATTCCTTTGAATTGCTTATTTATTATGAGTACAGCCCCATGACATGTGTCCCCATTCTCCACATGTATAACACCGAACATCTCTTCCTCGCCCTCATCCTCTGGGCACAAATCTTCCTCTACTAGATTCTCCCCTCTGTGGTGGTCTACTACTTGAGCTTCCTGCTTCATGCTGATGTTGTTGTCCTCTTGATCTGGTAGCTCTTCTACCTCATTCTGATCTTTTTCCTCTATTTCTTTAACTTTGTTTCCTCAATATCTTCTCTTTTGCCTTCAAACTTGCTTGCGAGGCACCCTCAATAGTTTTTAGACTTAACAATCTAATCTAATCTTGTATATCATACCTTAACCCATTGATATATCTAGCTATCTTTTCCACATCATCCTCTACATGCCCTGCTCTAATACTCAATCTATAAACTCTCCTGTGCATTCTTTTACATACATTCCTTTTTGCCTTAAATTTTGCAATTACTTAAAAAGATTCAAATGATAGTCCTTAGGCAAAAACTTGGCTTTTATTTTACTTACCATTTTGTTTGATAGCTTGATCTTGGACTTCCCTTTCTTCATTCTTGATGTATGTAACTCATCCCACCAAATGGCTGCATGACCCCTCAATCTGGTAACTGCAAAATTCACCTTCTTCCTCTCATCAACCTCTTCATAATCGAAGTACTGGTCTGAGGATCTGACCCAATCCATTAGCTCTTCTACGTTCAGACTCCCATCATACATAGGAATTTCCGCCTTAGGTTTTCCTCCTACCTTTGCCAACATCTTACTGATTTTGGCAGTTTCATTGTCTTCATCTACTACCTCCTCTGCAGGATATTCTTCTGAAGAACTCTCAGTTCCTTCCTCAGGTGCTCTTCTTTAGGCAGTCTCAATTGAATCCATTCTCATATGCAGACTCCATACCTCTTTCAATAAAATTTCATTTGCCTCAGGTCTTCCTCGACCAATGCCTCTCCTTGGCAGCATCTTTGCTACAACCAACCCTTTCTTCTGCTCTGATACCAAAAATGAAGTAGTAAAAATAATGGTTTAATAGAAACCCACAATTGGTTCTACAAAACCCAGCAATCACCCCATCAAACACCCCTTTTCCACTAAATACAAGCCCTTTACCTATTGGAATCGAAAAGCCTATGAAAAGGCTTAAAACCTTGCTTTTTCCCTTTTGGGACCGAAATTCCCTTCAAAAAATTAAAACAATGCTTTAATGCCTTTTCCACCAATCATATGTGTAGCACCGCGGATCTAGATCTGGCTGATCAGAGGGTCAGAATTCAATCACAATATCGGCGATCAGGGTTCCAATGGTCCACACCATTAGTGCTGGTCCTCGGCAGAGTCTCGATACGATATCTCTTATTGCTATCAGCAATTTTCAATGGTCGCTTAACCCTTATAACTCCCACTCCCGAAGTGCCGATACAATGTAAGTGTCGGACCCGATAGGATCCAAAACTCCCGTGTATACAATTTCAAGTCTGCTTTCTTGAATCTGCTAAGTGTTTAGCGCGATTCCTTTATATAAATGGAATTTGGCGATACAACAGGTAATATGCACTGGGGCGATGCGATTTGGGTTCTACGGACCCGATAGCATTCAAAACCTCCGTCTAAAAGATTTGAGGTCCGTATTCTCAGTCTAAACGCGGTTTGAGCCCAATACTTAGTGTATTTTTGGTTTTCTACCTACGAAACCAGAACAATGGAATGCACTCGCAAATCGATCCTCTACTACAAGATTTCTATTATAAAGTATGGAAAACATAGGAACAACATATATATCATTCGAATACTAAGAAAAGAAAGCATTTGAAGGCCCCCACGAGATGTTTATAACATTATGCACGCAACACTGATTTATTCACCATAAACAATAATAGAGTCTCAGCCTTATGCCAGATTACACAGATAAGACCTCTATCCCAAAAGAATGCAATCCACTCACTCTCTCTATGCTCTCACTCCACTCTCCTGCCCTCATTAAATTTTCCTTTTTTTATCAATCGATAAACACTCGAACAATATCTAACATCAAATCTCTATTTTTAATAGATTTAATAGCAATCTTCTAATTCCTAGCTCTATGCTAACAATCCTATCTCTAAATCTAAAATAAGATAGTCTCTAACTTATTACAATAATGAATTATAACTAGTTTCTTGAGAGATCCAACCCTCTTAGTAAAATTGACTTTTTACTAATCAAGTCAATGAATTTCAATCTCTTTTAGCCACAACATGTGAACACGTTTTCACATTGCTAGCTAAGTCCAGATGCTCCTGCATCAAAATCTAAGAGCCTTGGCATTCTCTCTTGATTTTTTTTGCATGTCATGTAAGGGGAAAAGTTCTTTGTGCACGATGTTGGTGTCCCAAATTGCTCTATTTTTACCCCATTTCCATAAATTTTGACATTTGTTTTATCTCTACTTAACCCTCTCATTCATGCACTAGTCCAAGATAATCATCTATTCCTACATATTCTTTGTATTTCATAATTAAGATTTATTAAGTGCTTGATTAATTAATTTACATAGATTTCATGCCTGTTAGTATCTCTTATAACTTATGTTTAATTTCCTAAAAGTAATTGAAGAACTAAGTGTTAATTATGAGTTAGCATGATCAGTGCAGGCATATTCCTACACTGCCAACGATGTTGCTCTTGGATGTCCGTGATAGTTCGAATCCTTCCGTGCAGGCGTTTTGATCCATGAATCCTAGTTAGGTTGCGGACTAACTGAGGTGGGATATTGACGACGTATAGTCAGGGATACTTTCCAAGGATGGTCTACGACCAACAAAGTTCACATTCCATTATAACTATTAGTTGGTTTTGTAATATTGGTTGTTAGTTTATTCAACTGAAAGGCTTGAATAAGGAAATGTAATTAGCAGAATTTGACTGAGGTCGAAAGACTGTATATGATGTAGACTACAGGAAGAACCAAGGGAGTAATGTAAGTTGTAATTTCATTCACTGTGTAATTTTATATCGCCCTCGGCTTTGGGCTGGATTCGCACCATCATGTATAATTGCCGATCAATTTAATACAAGGAACATGCCATGTTGTCTACATGTTGTGTCTAATTTGCATTTTATGCGTGCTTAAGTGTTGAATTATTTCGTTTCCTAAATAGGAAATGAGCTGGTTGGCTAGGGCCCAGCCAACCCAAATTGTTTACCATTGTGCTTTCGTCATTTAAAATGCCTGTGAGAACAATTATTCATTTGTAGTTGCATGGTTTGAATGGTTCTTATATTTATTTCAGAAATTATGAGTTAAATTTATTTCGTAGTTAAGTGTGAATGGATGTGTAGTTTGGAAGTTTGATTGAGCTTATTTCTTTCTTGCAATTTATTTCTTGCAATTCCTTCCCTGCAACTCTTGTCTTGGTTTGCTTCCACTCGGGTCATGCAGGAAGATTCTTCCTGTAGCAGTGCATGTAGTTTCATGCACTTTGGTTTATTCATTTACTTCACAGAAAATGTTACATTTATTTTCCTGCTTATCATTTTAGTTATTCCTGCAAGAAAAAGTATTGTTAATTCTAGTAATCATTCTTAACATTAAGAGTACACTTTTAAAGGATCTGAGAATGTTTATATGGATTAAGAAAGGACGTTCTTACAAACACTTTACACTAGCATTTTATGACTTAAAAAAAGGAACAAAACATTACAAGTGAATTGTCGAAGTCAGTTGATGCATGCAAATTACTTTGACTGTTGTTTTGATTATTCCAAATTGTTTTTGCTTTATGAAGTTGAATTTCATTGCAAGATTAAGTTAATTAAAGCATTTCTTTTCCATATATAATTTATCTCAGAATTTAGTTTGCAATTGAAATTTTTTTCAACATGTCTTTTAATTCTTTCGAATGTAAATTGGAAACTTTGGTGAAGGAATCTCTATCTCGGTGCAAGAGCTGGTCTCTTGTCATAGAAACAAATTTCCCTAAGCCTTGAGGCTTAGAGCACCTCCACAATACCATAAATCTTCAATAAATAAGGTACAATATACTTTTTCACAGAGATACTGTACTTGCACCAGTGCAAGAACATATTGTTTGTGTAGAAGGAAAATCAATTGGAAAACGGATCTCTACAAGGGCCCACTTGTCACGTTGTTAGCCATCTATACTAAAGATAAACATAGTATTTCATTTTAGCATTTAAGATTGCTTTCAGTTGTGTGAAAGTTCCTTTAATTTATTTCCTTGCAAATTATTCTATTACATTCCAGCACTAGGGTTGCTTTGGTGTTTATTGCCTTTAATGTTGTTTTCTATCTAATTCTGCAACATTTCCTTTAAGAATTAGGATTAGGAATAGGAAAATTTCATACCACTTCTATCATTGTCTTTTCTTCATCTATAAGTTTACGAAACCCCCGTGTTAACAATTAAGTGTTGAGGAGTTTGCTTAAGTGCAATTCCTGCACCCAACATTTTGGCGCCATTGCCAGGGAGGCGATTTGAATTGGTAAGAATTTTCCCTTTTTTTGCAATAGGGGTAAGTCTGCTATTATTTTTTCCTACAATGTGCTTCTATTGTTTGAAATAATTTATAGGTATTGAGTTATTTTTGAAATTGCAGCTTTTATTTGAATTTTGTTTTGTCATTCTTTGAGATGAATGCTTAAAAGAGGTAGGGGTGTGAAGCCCACTAGGGGCCAAAGAAATATTGATAAATCTGAAACCAAATCTCATATTGGGCCTTCTTTTGTAGGTAGAAAGACCAAACAAACTCAGACTCATCACGCAGGAACAATCCATTTGGGCTTTGGTAGTAGTAGTCCAGGTGTGACATAACCCACAAAAGGGAAAAAGTGGAATATTGGAACCATTAGTTAGCCTTCTTAGCCTGTTGAGAGCAGTTCATGTGGAAAACCAACAATGGAAGATTAGGAAGACCATTTAGAAGGAACTGATGAAAATCAGGTAAATGAGTAACAATCCACTTTTGGATTCCCAATTGTGGATCTTGGTACACAAGTACAAATGAAAAATATTTCAACAACAACTCCTCATTTTTATGGTAAGGTACATGAAGACCTAGAATCTTTCTTATTTGAGTTTGATATTTTGTGTAGAAGTTAGGATTATTCATTTGAAGCCCAGAAGTTAAAGTTGTTTCATGCAACTCTTAAGGACACAACATTTTGCTGGTTCATGGGACTAGGAGGAAACACTATATCTTCTTGGGAGCAAATGAAGAGGGTGTTCTTGTCAAAATATCATGAATATTGTAAAATTAGAGATATTCAAGATGAAATATTTACTATTGTGCAAAATGATGATGAGACTCTAGAGGACTAATTGGAGAGATTCTTGTATAGCCTCCAAGGGTGAAAGCACAAATTTGATCTAAGTACCATTAGAACCTTGTTCTTACATGGTCTTATTGATGATGCTAGGAATAATTTAAAACTATTAGGACAAGGGGATATTGCTGAATTTTTTTTTATCAAATCTGTGACTTGTGCAGGAAATTATCAAGGAACTAATATAGATCTGGTAAAGTAATTTAGAATAGAAATAAGAAAACTGAATCTACTAATGCTATGATTATTGGATTAGAAAACAAAATGAAAAATATGAAAAGTGAAATAATGAATATTTTTAGTTAACAAATAGACTTTAAAGTTTCAAAAAAAAACTTGTAGAGGAACAAGAGTCATTGTCTATTTTTTGTCCAAAATGTAGAAGAAAGCATATTTTAAAAGAATATCCTCTCGATATTAAAGAAACTAATAAATGTGCAATCTGTGCAGAGAACCATGCCACAAAAAAATGTCCCTCCATACCTGGGCTGAAAAATGTACTTGAAGGAGGACAACCTGAAGCTGAATCATTACACGCTATGGGAGCACGGAGAAACTGGCCTCAAGTAAGTAAAGGTATGGCTCCTAAACCTCCACTGCAATTTTTTGGTTATAATGCACAGTCATATTCCTATCCTAACACTAGTCACTCTCAACATTGGCAACATGGGAACCAATATCAGTATGGAAAACCCCTCCAATCTTGGAAACAAGGATGGTGATGGACAAACCATTGACACCATTCACATATTTCCTATCCTACACCTATGTAGTCATACCCTCCTACATATGCACCTTACCTAATGCCACAACCATCATTACCTTAGTTGAGTCAGCAAATGCCACCATTACCTTTACCTCCACCGTTTCGACCTTCTCAGTCGCCTGTTCAACCTTTACCCAACCCTAATAACAAAGTGGTACAAATGATCCATTGTATGAACCCGATTTCTTCATCTAGATATCATTCTATGCCAGTTAAGTTAGTGACCTCCAATTGATATTAGGGAAGATATAACCTCAGAAAATCAAAAGAAGCCTATGGTGATTATTAATGAGAAAGGAGAGGAGTGACCTAATATCTTTTTCTTATAGTTGTATTAAATAATTACATGCATAAATTGTAGCTTAAACATATAAATTTAATGTGCACATGAGAGAAGAGGAGAAACACATAAAGCATGAAAGAAGATAAGAAACTTGATAACAAAGTTCGTTTGACCTTGACTACGTCTCCAGGGCCTGCTTGATCAATGGGGATGCCTTCATTCATTAAGTGCCATGAGAAAGAAGAGTACAAGCATCAGTTACAAAAAGGAGTTTTATACCTCCATACTGAAAAATGGTTGAAAAATGCAGAACTCTAATGGAGAAATGGACAATGCCATTGCATTCGTGGCATTGAGAAATGCTAAAACCATATAAAATTTGTCAAAACCTGACAAAGTGAAAATCTCGCCCACCTGCAAAATCTTGCCTCAAACTACGTGTGCTCTCCTCCTCTGCCTGGGCACACTAATGAACTACGTTTAAATAAAAAATTGGTGGCAGACATCACAAGAACTTCATTAGGCAAGTTGGTTGAAGATCTGGTTATTATGGAGGAGGTCAGGCGGTCAAACCCCGCCTCCTCCTTTATCTACACAACAACATGTTATTTTAAGAATTGGTTTGGGTCGGGCCCGCGCTGGGTGACCTACCCACTCCACCTACCATTGGATCATATCTTTATTAAGGTTGAGGTTGGTGCTGTGCCCCGAGGGCCAGCCCACCTTTCCCGTGCATGTTTTGTTTAATGGGGTTGGGTCCATGCCCTAAGGGCTAACCCACCCAAACCTTTGCATTGCGTATAGTATGGTGGCTCATGGAATGGGGGGAGGGGTTGGGGGTCATGGCCAGCCCCTCCATAAATAAATGTTGAAGTTTTGGGGTGGTAGGGTTGGCGGCTTGCCACCCTTTTTTTATAATTTGTTTTGTTATAAAAAAAAAAAACAACAGGCCATTTTTGAAATTCCCGATTTTGACAGAAGGAGTCATTTTAACCAGGCGACTATTTAACCTAGAATCTGGATGGAGTTGGTTGGATTTCATCCGCCCGAAAAAGTCCAAATTGTGTCTTCATTAATCCTACCCAGTCAGCAAAATTCAACCCAACTTTGACTACCTCTATCTTCCTCATCCTGACTCGGATTGGAGTGTCATTCACACCGTTGGAATCAGGCGATGAGCACTTCGATCTAATGTCAAGTTAATCATCTTTCCACCACTTTGAATTTTGAGCCTTTTCCATGCCACTGGCGTCTAGAGATCCACTTGGATCAATCCTCCTCGTTGAGGAACTTTTGGACCCCAAAAGCATTTACACTTAGCACATTGTTTGTATCCTTTCAACCCACATGTTCGATCACCTGCACGCAAAACTAGTACATTTTTTTTTCAATCATGCACAGCACACATGACTTAACAACCCTTCCCTGCCAAGAGTTTATAGCACACACTCCTTGGCCAAGGATTACATAAAAAGTAATCAGTACCTCAACTACTAATAAAGAAAGGCCAAAATATCATTGTTGTGTTTTGAAGTGATAGGAAACACACCATCAATTTTACATTTACTTGCAACATATGATTTACAATGGTGGCCATAACAAGCTACTACCTTAGAAAAACCAAGTTAATAAAGTAGACCACCATGAATGGGGTGGATTCATTTGCTGAACATGTTCTCCTTTCAGCTCCTCCAACGTTGTTTCCAGATCATGGAGCATCAGACACGTGGTTTGTTGGTGTCCCTCTTTGTGACAATGGCTACAACAATTTTTTTCTCCAAATTTTCGGGGCTGCCTTGGAGCACTTTTCCCTGGAGTTCCTCTGGTAAGTGTTTATGGGGCCCTCACTATCGCTAGACTATGAGGAGGGAATTTCATCATCTATCGTTGGCTGGTTACTAGCTGTATCGAAGCTTTCTCCCATTTCCTTTCTGGCGTATCCGAGTTCTGCATGACACAGAAATTCCTCGACTTTTATGGGGTTTATGATGCCTTGGCCTTTGATGTCAAGGTCCTTTCCCTGATACCCCATATTCTTCAATAGCTTGGATCCAATCCCTGTAGTATGTTTTTCAAAAGTAGCGAATTCATCATCATGAAAATCATATGAAATTGAGGAATCACTTTTTACCTCTGCATAGCGATGCTGCAACTTTTCCAAGGTCTCATCCTTGGCTTGCAACTGGTGTAGTAATATTTGTTTTTCTTCCCTTGCCTCCTATAAAAGCCTCCTTAGCTCAACATTATCTGCTTGTATGTGGTGGTTTATCTCCTCAAGTTCTTGGAGTTCTGCTACAGGGAGTGCCCTTTTCGTTATGTCTGTTGAAATCCTTGATTCATGACGGGAATCAGACCCCAAATCTATGGGTCCTCCTACCGCAATCCCAAGGGCTACAAACTTCATTTCATTGTCAGAATTAGACCCCAAGCCAATGGTCCTACTCGTGCAAATCCTGCAGCTGTGACCTTCTCATCTTCCTCTGACTCAGAATCTTGGTTTTGTTGCACGGTGGTGACAACCTTCTGCTTCCCTTTCTATCATTCCTTTCAGCTCTCAAATTAGGGTGCAACTTCTAATGATTTTCTTCATCATGCCCCTCTCTCTCACAATGTGTACAAAATGGATTTGCTCCCCTTCTCTTGGCTACTACAGCTCTCTTTGGGTGGTCATCCTGTTGAGGTGTTCCCCTATTTTCCATATGAATGGCTTTACACTAGTCGAGTCAATGGTAGTAGGTTCAAACATTAATAATGAATGTCTAATGTAACTATGGAATGAACCAATGTACTTAGTTACTACTTCAGGTGATTCAAGTGCAATGCCCAAATTAAGTGCTTGTTTTACAATCTCCTTGGTAAAGCTTTGAACATCCTGGCCTCTGCTTTGCCTTAAGTATTGCCAATCCATTAAGGATTTTTGCTTATAACCCAAGGGATAAAATTGTTCCTTTAATGCAAAAATGAAACTAGGCCATGAGGAAAGAAGATTACCCACACTCTTACTGCTTCACAATTTTCTCTCCCACCAGACAAGAGTGGTGCCACTGAGTTGAAGAGAGGCCAACTGAATCTTTGCCTCATCCTCTTCGATATGTTGAATCCTATAATAGATCTCAATCTACCTAATCTAGTTATTAAGCTTTTCTGCATTACTTTCACTATTATCAATGGGAAGATCAAATTTGACATCTAATTTAAAGCAAGGTTTCTCAGATGCACCCTTTGAATTTCTATGATGATGGTAATGAGAGGAAGAAGAGCTCTCACTCGTGGAAGGAGAAGGAGGGGTTTCTTCTCCACCATTTCCATGCACTAAACCTTGTTCTTCTACCTTTTCCCCTTCTTGTTTCTCCAGTATTGAAAGCAACTGGCCGACATTTTCTGCCATTGTATAGAAGGTTCTGCGGAAAATGAGCTCCTCTTCATAATGAGCCTCTTCATCTGCCAGGCTTCTCCTTCAATGTGCATGCCTCGCTTCGGGATTGAAAGACTTTAGTTTCCCTTCACCTCTTCAGAGCCCATTTCTTGTTAGCATACAAACATGCAATTCACATCTAAAAAGACCTACTCTAATACAACTTGATCCAAGATCTTTTTCTTTTACATATATTAAAGAATTACATGCATAAATTGTAGCTTAAACATAGAAATTTAATGTGAACATGAGAGAAGAGGAGAAACAAATAAAGCATGAAAGAAGACAAGAAACTCGATAACAGAGTTCGTTTGACTTGGACTATGTCTCTGGGCCCTGATCAATCAATGGGGAGGCCTTAATTCATTAAGTGGCATGAGAAAGAAGAGTACAAGCATCAATTAGAAAAAGGAGTTTTATACCTCCATACTAAAAAATGGCCGAAAAATGCAGAACTCTGATGGAGAAACGGTCAGCACCATTGTGTTCGTGGCATAGGGAAATGCTAAACCCATATAAAATTTGTCAAAATATGACAAAGTGAAAATCTGGCCCACCTGTAAAATCCTACCTCGAATTACGTGCACTCCCCTCCTCTGCCTAGATGCACTGATGAACTACATTTAAGTAAAAAATTGGTGGTGGAAATCACAAGAACTTCGTTAGGCGAGTTGGTTGAAGACCCAGTTATTATGGACGAGGTTGGACGGTCAAACCCCGCCTCCTCCTTCATTTACACAACAACATGTTATTTTAAGAATTGGTTAGGACTGGGCCTACCTTGGGTGACCTGCCCACTCCACCTATCGCCGGATCATATCTTTTTTAAGGTTGAGGTTGGATCCATGCCCCAAGGGCTAGACCACCTTTCCCGTGCATGTTTTGTTTAATGGGGTTGGGTCCGTGCCCCAAGGGCCGGCCTACACAAGCCTTTGTGCTGCGTAAAATATGGTGGTTGTTAGGTCCCTATACTACTAGTGTAACCCATTATTGTTATTAGTACAACCCCCTTATTATATTTTTGTGCCCATGTAGTCCCCATATTGTTATTATTGCGCCCCATAAAATCCCACTATTGTTATTATTGTGCCCTTCAATTATTGTTGTTATGTCACCTCTGATTATATTATGACCCCTTAGACTCCTATGTATAGAAAGGAGGTCTTATCATTTGTATCATCCAATAATTGTTCATTTGTGTAATGTAAAGGAGGTTTCCCCCTCGAAGAGGTTGAATTCTAAGGTGTTTATCTCTCTTTTCTATCTTATTGTGAGTTGGTTTCATAACATTTAGTATCAGAGCATTGGATTATAAGTTTTTGCTGCTCCAAACAGGCCATCGTGGCATTTTCGCTATAATTTTTTTTCAAAAGCTAAAAAAAAAACCCATTTGAGATGAAATCTCACTGAACCTTGTGTCCAAAATTCAGAGCTTATCTCACTATATTTTAGGATATATGATCTAAGGAAATTAGGGTTTTTGCAAGCTCCAAAATATCATCTAAAACAAGTCATTGTGGAATTGTCGCTATAACTTTTTCGCTACAAAGTTTCAGAACATCAATAAAAAATCCATTTGAGAAGAAATCGGTGTAAACCTTGGGTTTTAATTTCAGATCTTGTCTCGCTATATTCTCGGATATATGATCTGAGGAATTTAGGGTTTTGGCAGTTTCCCAAATTACATCCTAAATAGGTGACCTTGGGAAAATTGCCATAACTTTCTCTCTAGGAATCAGATTGAAATTTCGTAAGAAGTTACAAAAAGAGGACGGATTGTATTTTGTTTGGGTATAGTTTGCAGAACCTAAGGTTGAAAATGTGACATGTGGCACGTCATAAACTTTCACTCTACTGAACTAGTCTATAATTAGGTCATCACGGGAGATTAGGAATAAATATTTCTTCAGGAATGCAATTGCGATCAGACTTGTGGAGTTAGAAAGAGGAATCAGAGGGCTACTACAAATCGAAATTTCAAAACTTAAAGATCTGAAAGTATAGAGTTACAGTCATTTCAAGATCGATCTCCTAAAATCAAGAAAAAGTGAGATGAGGAAGTTTGATGGCAAGGATCCAGTAAATTGGATACTACAGATGGAGAAATATTTTGATCTACATGGTGTACCACTATTACAAAAGGTACATATTGCATCTAATTATTTAGAATTGAATCAATTTTTATGGTATAAAGGGCTTTTTTCTTGTAAACCACTTATCATGTGGTCAATTTTCATGGAGGAAATGATAGCACATTATGAGGATACAAAGAGAAACACCTTCTCTAGCCAATTGATAAATCTCAAACAAAAGGGTTCAATGGCAAAGAACATTAAGAACTTATAAAAATTGAATATAAGGGTAAATGATATTCCAGAGATGAAAATGGTTGAGGTCATCATATGGACTTTAAAGGATAACATTCAACACGAGGTTCATCTTTGGGAACCTGATTAATTGGAGAAGGCATTCAGGTTGGCAAGAAAAATTGAAAGCGAAATTATGGAAACAAGGAATCCCACCACTCATGACTATAATTATGGAAGTGTTTTTTCTCCTAGCCTTCCACAACCTACAAGGTTTACACCACAACAATTGGAAGAAAAAATAAAAAAAGGGCTTTGCTACAATTGTGATAGGAAATACACTAAAGGTCATAAGTGTGTTGAGAAGAAATTGTTTTACATATATTATGAACAGGAGGAAGAAAATGATCAAGAAATGTAAAGAAGAGGATATACACTAGGAACCCACCCCAAAGAAAGAAGAAATGAATCTGACCATATCTTATAAAGCATTGGAAAGAATTACCACTCCTCAAACTCTCAAGATAGAAGGACACAACAAGAAGAAAAAGGTTCAAGAAGTGAAAGATCACATTGAGAAAGAAGAAATGAATCTGACCATATATTGTAATGCATTGGCCAAAATTACCACTCCTCAAACTATCAATATAGAAGGACATATCAAGAAGTGAAAGATCACATCAAACATCAAGAAATGAATCCGACCATATCTTGTAATGCATTGGAAGAAATTACCACTCCTAAAACTATCAAGATAGAAGGAAATATCAAGAAGAAAAAGGTAACAATGTTGATTGATTCGGGAAGTACCCATAATTTTATTCATTGTAAGATAGCCAAGGAATTGAATTTCTTCCTATATCCAGCACCAAAGTGTCAAGTGATGGTTGCAAGAGGAGGAACCATAAATTCCTTTGGAAACTGCCATAATATCAACCTATCCATGGGAGAATATGTATTGAATAGCCCAATGCTTTCCATTCCAATGGTTGGTGCTGATGTTTTACTAGGAGTCCAATGGCTACAATCTTTGGGTACGATAGCTTTTAATTTTCAAGAACTTTTCTTGAATTTTTTTTGGGAAGGAAAGGAAGTTGAATTGAGGGGTATCGAAGGGAAACCATGAAAGATAATCAACTCTAATAGCATGGAAAAGCTTCTAAATAAAGAACAATTTGGCGTAATTGCACAATTATGTTCACTAGAGGATCCCACATCGAAAAGATGTATTTCTCCAGATATCCAAAACGTCTTGGACAATCATTCCAAGGTATTTGAGACTCCCAAAGGCCTCCCACCTGTTCGTGATCATGATCATGCTATTAATTTGATTCCAAGAAGCATTCCTCCAAATATTAGGCCTTATAGATATCCATTTGCCCAAATGAGTGGGAACTCATTCAAAAGTTGCAGAAGGTCCCAGTTCAAATAGTATTGCAAGAACTTGACAAGGAAGGAAAAATCGTATTGGAACCTGAAGTAGTCACAAAACTGAGAAATTGATAGCTACGAAATTAATCAATTTCAGAGTATCTCATCAAGTGGAAGAACTTACCCACCGACCACATGGGAGGACAAGAATTTATACAGAAGCATCAAGAACTACTCAAGCATTGAGGACAACACTTTTTGAAGGAGAGTGGCATGTTAGGTCCCTTTTCTACTAGTGTAACCCCTTATTGTTATTAGTACAACCCCCTTGTTATATTGTTGTGCCCATGGAGTCCCCATATTGTTATTATTGTGCCCCATAGAAGCCCACTATTTTTATTATCGTGCCCTCACATTATTATTGTTATGCCAGCTCTGACTATATTATGACCCCTTAGACTCCTATATATAGAAAGGAGGTCTTTTCATTTGTATCATCCAGTAATTTTTCATTTGTGTAATGTAAAGGAGGTTGCCCACTCGAAGAGGCTGAATTCTAAGGCATTTATCTCTCTTTTCTATCTTATTGTGAGCTGGTTTCATAACAGTGGCCCATGGAATGGGGGGAGGGGCTAGGGGTCGTGGCCCTCCCCTCCATAAATAGATGTTGAAGTTTTGGGGTGGAGGGGTTAGTGGCTCACCAAACCTTTTTTGTAATTCTTTTTGTTATAAAAAAAATTAGGCCATTTTTTAAAATCCCGATTTTGACTAAAGGAGTCATTTTAACCAAGTGACAATTTCACTCGGAATCTAGCCAGAGTTGGTTGGATTCCATCCACTAGAAAAAGTCCAAATTGTGTCTTCATTAATCCTTCCCAATCAGCAAAAGTCAACCCAACTTTGATTGCCTCTATCTTCCTCATACGGACTCGAATTGGAGTGTTGTTCACACCATTGGAATTAGGGTGACAAACACTTTGATCTGATGTCAAGTTAATCCTCTTTCTACCACTTTGAATTTTAAGCCTTTTCCATGCCACTGGTGTTTGGAGATCCACCTGGACCAAGGAGAAAAATCTTGAGCATTCTAAAAAAGATGACACTATTTAGCCTATCCCCATACCTTCTGAGCCCTTGTCATCTTCTTCCAACTGAAATCCCTATCTAGAGAGGTTAGTTGTGGAGAAGAAAGACCCCATTCCTAAGTCTAGCTTGGCTTTTGAGCTTAGGATCCTTTTCATAAGGGTACCTTTAGTTGTGGAGAAGAAAGACCCCATTCCTAAGCCTAACCTGGCTTTTGAGCTTAGTATCCTTTTCATAAGGGTACCTTTGCTCCAAGATATTAAAGAGATCCCCATCTACACAAAAAATAATTATAGAACTATGTCTCAAGAAGCCAGGAAGTAGAGTATTAGAACCTCAAACTATTCAATTTGTTGGTAGAGCAACAGAGTTAATGACGGGGTGTATAAACATGGTGACATATACTGACCCCACAAACCCTATTCTCTCTGTCTAGGTAAGTGATGTCCTTGTCTCCAATGTACTTATAGACCTAGGGGTAGCCATTAACATTATGACCAAGAAAACCATGGATCAACTTGGATTGGTCCATATCAATCCTACTCTCGCTGTGCTTGTACTAGTGAATATATCTAAAGTCAAGTTGGAAGGGGTGTTGGATGATGTGGTTGTTTCCCTAGACTCTCGGGAATATCCCACATATTTCATTATGCTTCATCCAAAGAATCATATGGGAGGACATCCCTTAATGTTTGGATGACCATGGCTTGCTACGACCAATGATTATATCAGATGTCATTCTGGTGACATGTATATTTCCCATGGAGATTCCAGGAAGAAGTTCACCTTGTATCCACCCACTAGATCCATTAAGGAGATCCAAGACACTTTATGGTTAGAATACAATAGTGATGAGGAGACTCATCCTGTTTCCTTGATACATCAGAATGTTGAGTTCTCGCAGGAGGGTGAGATTCAAGACTTCCTGAACAATCTAGACAACATGCCTAATTTTGAGTCATTGAGTCAGATTTTTAGTCTAGGATTTTAGGAAGGATATGAATCTCTACCTCCCTCGCCACCATCTCTAGCAACACCTCTATGTACTCTTGAGCCTGATACCACTCTTTTTGAGATTAGTGCAGGTGAATCCTTGCATATTAGTTTAGACTTGGATCCTTACTAGCAAGAGCAGCTTGTGAATTTGTTTTGAAACCATCTTGATGCCTTTGCATAGGGCTATGAAGATATGAAAGGCACCCCACCTAAAACTTGTACATATCATATCTATATTCAAGATGTAGCCCGACCTATCCGAAAACCCCAAAAGCGAATGATCCCAACTCTAAGAGATGTTGTAAAGGAATAATTGCAAAAACTCTTAGATTTTGATTTTATCTATCCTATTTCTGACAACCAATGGGTCTCTCCATTTGCATTAGTCCCGAAAAAAGATTGGCATTAGTCCCGAAAAAAGATGGGAGATGGTGCATTTTTATTGACTACAAAGAATTGAAAAAATCTACTCTCAAAGATTAATTCCCCCTTCCTTTCATCGATTAGGTACTTGATACCCTTGTTGGTAAGAAGTACTTTTCTTTTCTAGATGGCTTTAGCGGGTATAACCAGATATAGATTGCACCCAAGGATCAAGACAAAACCACTTTTGCATGTCCATGGGGTACATTTTCTTACCGAGTGCTTCCCTTTGGGCTATGTAATGCCCCAATTACCTTCCAAGGGGTAGTCTTGGCTATTTTTGTTGACCTTGAGTGTGTAGAAATCTATATGGATGACTTTTCTGTGTTTGGTGATTCATTCAGGAAGCCCTTAAGAATCTAGAAAAAGTGATTCTTCACTGCCAAAAAGCTGATCTCGTCTTGAGTGACAAAAAATGCAGATTAATGTGCATGTCGGGGATGGTTCTTTGCCATCTTATTTCTGACAAAGGTATCCAGGTTGACCCTGCAAAAATATAAACTATTTTGAGTCTCCTTATACCCAAAACTCAAAGGGAAGTGAGAGGTTTTCTAGGACATGCGGGCTACTATAGGAGATTCATTGAGAATTTCTCAAGGTTAGCTACCCCCCTTTTCCAACTTTTGGCTAAGGATAATGAGTTTTCTTGGTCCACAGCTTGCCAAAAGTCCTTTGAGACATTGAAGGAAAAACTAGTCCAGGCACCAATTTTTAGAGGACCAAACTGGTCCCTGCCATTTCATATTTCCTCTGATGCCTCAGATACTATTATTGGTGCAGCTTTAGGACAAGAAGAATACAAACAATCTTATGCTATTTATCTCATTAGTAAAAATTTGTCACTACTGAACTAAATTATACAGTTACTGAGAAAGAGTTTTTCGCTGTAATTTTTTCCATTAATAAAATTATTCAGACATTATATTACAATATATGTAGTCTTGTATGTACTGACCATTCCACAATAAGATATTTGATGAATAAACCATTAACTAGTGGTATGGCGACTAGGTGGTTAATATTGTTACTGGAATTTAATATTACCATTGTTGATAGATCAGGAAAATCGAATGTAGTAGCAGATTATCTTTCAAGATTAAATAATCCCAGTGAAGCAATTCCTGTTGATGATGATTTTCCTAACGAACATATTTTTGTTGGGTCAACAAAATCCCCATGGTTTTCTGACATAGCTAAATATTTAGTCACTGGAAAATTACCACCTCACTTATCCACTCTTGAAAAGCGGAATATCATACAGAAAAGTGTTGCATATACCTAGAATCAAGGAGACCTCTTTTACACCGCAACAGATCTCATTATACATAGATATGTAAGAGAGGAAGAATTGTTTGATATTTTAAAATCTTCCCATGATGAACCTTGTGAGGGTCACCTCGCCGATAAGCGAACTTCATACAAAGTATTATGAGTTGTCTATTTTTGGCCTTCCTTGTTTAAGGATGTCAAACAATATGTCAAGCAGTGTGATAGCTGACAACGAGTTGGCCAACCTAATCAAATCAATGAAATGCCCTTATGTCCTCACGTTATGACTGAGCCTTTTGAAAAATGGGCCATTGATTTCGTAGGACCAATAAATCCAACATCATTAAATAAACGACATATTTTGGTTTGTACAAATTTCGTTACAAAATGGGTAGAAGCTAAAGCTGTTTGTTTTGGTACTGAAATAGTTGTTGTTGATTTGCTTTTTACTGAAATCTTTACTAGATTTGGTGTGCCTAGAGAAATTGTTTCTGACAAAGGATCGCAGTTCATTTCTAATATGGTACAGGGTGTGATGGAGCAGTAAAAATACGGCACATGAAATCTACACCATATCACCCACAAGCAAATGGTAAGGTGGAGTCCACAAATAAGGTGATTGAGTCCACCCTCACAAAGACGGTAAATATTCACAGAAAGGATTGGGCTGAAAATTTACTGGAAGCATTGTGGGATACCGAACCACTTGGAGAAACAACAGAGGACACACACAATATGAGTTGGTGTACGGGAAACAGGTTCTATTGCTAATAGAATTCCAGATTAAGACTTTCACAACTACAGTCCAATTGGGGCTAGATCTCTCTGAAGCACAACAACAACATCTTATACATTTGAATGAGTTAGATGAATTCAAAAGGGATGTTGTTCAGTAGATCATCTTGTTACAATAGCAGCGCAAGAAGTGGCATAATAAGTCCATTCAGAAAAAGCAATTCCAACCAAGTGATTGGGTACTCCTTTATGCTTCTAGATTCAAATATTTTAAAGGGAAATTCCACATACGCTGGATGGGACCCTATGAGGTGCTCAAAGTGTTTGAAAATGGAGTGGTAGAAATTAAAACTACTGATGGACGAAATTTTGTATTCCTAGTAAATGGACATAGATTGAAGGTATATTTTCAACCCCTTACTAAAGGAGATTTTATGTAGCAATTCCAACAACAATTTGAAAAGGAGTTGGTAGGTGGTAACACAAACCTATTGAATATTTGATTCCTTCTTGTCCTTATTAAAAATAAAAAATAAAAATAAAAATAAAAAGAAACAAATGACAAAAATAAAAAGTAAAAGATATTTTTTTTTACCTATAATTATGAAAATCAATTGACTGACATGATTGTAGAAGGATCAACCTAAAAACCAGCATGCTGGTAGGAAGATCAAAATTTTAATAAAAAGGGAATGCTACTTGATTTTTAGATATGCTCGTTGCCACCAAGAAGAAGCAGGTTCAAGAAACCGAGCCCTTACCCAAGTTTGGGGTAACTAGGATGCAAAATTTTTATTCAAGTAAACGCTTAATTCCCATTGCAATTACTTTTTCTAGCACCAATGCAGGAAGATTTTCAAGGTAAAAGACTCTACCTTTCTTCTTGTTACACAATAATTTATCACCGCTTTCACTCTCAGTCTCCTCGCTATGTCATGTGTCCAAGTCAAACATGCTTATGACAGACAAATGCTTCCCTCTGCTGCCAATTGACCCACTTTTCCAAAGTTTACTGCCTCATTGCAACTTTTGGCTGAATAAACGCGCTGATAAGCGCTTATGCACAGACAAACAAGTGATTCCCGTGATGGCCTGATTTTATACATCAATGTAGGTCCTTGTGGTCCTTTCCGCGATGATCTGACTATCTGCACTGATCACTTGCGATTTCAGCGCTGAAGATCAGTTATGTGCCCGCGATGATCCAAATTGGAAGAATTGTTCCAACAACCGGCCTTCCAAATGACTCCAGACCTAGTTGTTGGCCTTGTTTATGTCACCCTTCCTTCCCTGGTGTGGCAGTTCCGTCAATTGTGCTACCTACCTTGATGATAAGATCTCCTTTCCACCTTTCATGGAGACTCCTCCTATTTAAACTCTTACCATCGCTATGCATGGCTAGTTGGACAGTTTGATAGTTGGCTAGTTGAGCAGTGTTGTGAGTGCTTTGTGAGTTTGCTAGATAGCTGGTGTGAGTGTGATAAGTGTGGAATTGTTGATAGTTTATGGAAGGTTGTAAGGTTCCCTTGATCTTGTGTGAGACTTATGAGTGAGAAAACTCTTGTATGTTGGGAGATCCATCTTCAAAGAGTGAATACTTGACGAACATGTTGGCTAGACTCTTCTCTAAGAAGGCTTGTGAAGTCAAGATTTTGGTTGTAAGCTGACTCTTATTTTATTATTAATGCAATCAATGATGTTTTCCTATGTTTTGTATGTAATGTACTTGATAGCTCATGACTTATTGAATTTGTGAGTAAATAGTTCATTGTTGTATCCGGTTATGTGCTTTGTTGTATTTCCTTTGCTTTATTTCAGGTTGATCACTCGTTAAGGAGAAGGAAGCGGAAGCTGGAGAAGCACAACGGAACTCCATTGACCACCGATTGAGGTAGGCCTCTAACTTGAACTGTTTAAGGAAAGCTATTGTTGATTTGTCCTTGTTTGTGACTAGACCCACTCTAGGGCTGGAGGGGTTGCCTCTGTCCGCAGAGGGAACACTTTCCTACATGGCAAATTAGCGACTTCGCTAGGGAGGAGCTTTAGCCTTTGCTTTTCTTATTTGCTCTTACCTTGTTTTTTTTTTGTTTTGGTCTCTTTTGAAGTTTTTGGGATTGGTTATCGACCCTTTGCGTTTCCTGGGTTAATATAGGAACACCCTCATTGGATTGAAAGATTGATTGTCTTTGATTTAGGAGTTTGATTCGCCTATCATTGTTTTTGAGCTTCATCGCAGATTTAATTATAACAGCCGTGCTGTCATCGTACCTGACCTTTTGTAATATTCTGTTCATCGTGTAATTACGCCTAACAGTTGTGATGGTTTTGGAAATCAGACCATCGCGGGAAAGTCGTGTATTCTCACGTTGACATTGCTTTGTTGTTGAAGTGGTTTATTCCCCAATGCTTGTTTCCTGTGTATTACCTGCGCTAATTGCTGTAGAATTGATTTTGTTCAATTTTACCTCTTGAATTCATCAGCCTTGCTAGCCCCCTTGTTTTTTCACTTGCTTGATGACTTGTCTTTTCACTGTTTATAGATCAAAGCACTCCCTTGTGAGCTTTGTTGACTGAATCTTGTTTTCTTGGTTTTTGACCTAGTTTCATTGTTTCAAGTTTTTGGATTAGTTTTGCTTGGTTGCTTGGTTACTCAAAGATTCATTTGCAGCTTGTTGTCGATTTATTTGAGCCTTTCCTTGAGCTCGCTTTTGGTTGATTGTTTAGTGAATATTATTGAACCAATTTTGGCATTGATTCGATTTCTTTTCGCTACCAAGCATAGATTGTGTTATCACTCAGGTTGTCCCTAGGCTCCTGTAGGGATACGGCCGAGGTAACCACAAACCAATCTTTGGATTGAAGGTTCTAGCCCACCTGCAATCAGAGAGGGCTCTCTCTTATTGATTCAACTTTGTTTGATGATTTTAGGCTAGCTTTTGGCTCAGGGGTTTTTTGTTTGTGTTTGGATGGAAGGGAATGCTTCCAAGCAGAGAGGCAATTCATGAAGTGATAAGTTTCAAACCATTGGGCATGGAGTCGCGAGTTAGGATTATCAGTGCATTTTTCTGGTCATAAGAGAAATAATGAAGCAGGATAGTTGTTCATAACACAATCTTCAGGTTAAAGGATGAATGATATGTAAGGAATGAGAGGCACTTAAGAATCTCTCATTTAGCTTAATAGAGGGAAAGATGATCTCTATCTAGGGGCAATGAAGAATCCCTAGATAACTGTCTTTGTTTAAGGAAAACATGAGCCATGTGGAATTCATATTTATGCTTAAACAGAAGAAAACATAACGAAACAACAGAAATTGAGCATAGAGTGTATTTAAACAAATTCTAAGCTAATATTTCTTTCTGTTGTTTAAGAGCATAATTCATGAATGAAAACAGAGGTAAGAAACACTTATTGAGTTATGCACAGCACGAGAATTCCATAGTTAGTCTTTAACTAGTAAACACAGTGAACAATCCGTTCTCCAAGGCTCATAAGCAGTCTTTGATTATAGAAACTTATCAGACATTATAGTGCGAGTCCCTCTCGGAGCAAAAATCAGCTGGAGATAGCTTGTCGACTAATCAACCAACCAACCAACCCACCACACCTAATACAGTATTCAGGGTTGTCTTTTATAGTGCAAATATCTCAAACTTATTTATTACAATTGACCTAAACAGGTCTGCAAAAAAGGGGTTTCTAAACCTAAACTTGTGCCAAAATTAAGTGCAAGTAAATATCTATTAAAATTGTGTCAGAGGTAGCTGGATCAAAAGGAGTGCAATGTGGCCCTTGGAGTCTCGATGCAGTACTACTGGAATAACTGTGCTTTGGAATATGTAGTTCTGTTCTGGTGTGAGTTAAATGTGCAATAATCATGATTTGAGAGTTCTGAGTGGCCTCGCCTTCTTTTTTGACTTTGCTGGAAGGTATTTAATTTTCTCTTGCTTTGGGCCGATGTTAAGATCTTTGCTAATACTATTTGCCGCTACATTGATGGTCTCCACCGCTTGCTGATACTCTTTGCCGTGCTTTTTCCCTGTTGATTTGATCTGATACTTTTTAATCTTTGTCTCTGGTCTCTTCCTGTCTTCAAAACGGTTTAATTCAGCAAAATTGGGAAATTTCAGGCTTTTTCGGCACAAAACGGGCCAAGGAATCAAAAGATTCCCCAAAATGGCCTATTTCCCGCAGCGATGCGCGATTAGCGCGAAGCATCGAAAACTGCCTCTGTTTCTTGTTTCGGAGCTCCGAAGCACGATTTTTCCTCTTGCGTGAATTTTCGGTTTTCTGGATGCTGACGTCAGCA
Source organism: Pinus taeda (assembly GCA_000404065.3). Lineage (NCBI taxonomy): Eukaryota > Viridiplantae > Streptophyta > Pinopsida > Pinales > Pinaceae > Pinus > Pinus taeda. The sequence goes on from APFE030277027.1 coordinate 134,722, forward strand.
GTACGGCGGATGACTTCAGCCAGGTGACGTGGCAGGGTGGTTCATACTTTACTGCGGTGCGATGAACATCTTCCGATGCGATTGCAATATCACATCGGCGAGGAACGAGAAGGTATTTATTTGGAAATGCGATGCTTGCGACTGTCGATCGCCGATATCGCGATATCGCATCGGGCAACAAAGGATGGGGCATAACTATGTGGTGAAAATATTGCGATATGGCGACGCGAGATGGTTTACTAGGATCTGCAGAGTGTTAATGGAATCAGCAAGGGTCTATTGTGGTCAGAAAGAGTGAGTATGTGCGTTAGAAGAGTACTTGAGGCCTCGGAAGGGGTCCGATAACCTAAAAAGGGATTTTATACTTTGGAAGGAGTCTATTACATTTAGAAGATGGTTTGAAGGGGCAGCATGAGGGCTCTTACCAAGTTTCAGACAAACTGAGCAATTCCCTGGGGTACTTATGGTTATTTTTCAACCAGTGGAAGGGATATTTACATAAGGGGATTATTTACATAGTTTTAGTATGGGGACAGGGAAAATATAAGGAGTTAAATAATAATGTCAGTAGTTAATATGGAGATGACAGGAAAGCGCTAAGTTTCAGAAATCTTAGGCTTGAAGAGGGGAGATAGAACCTCATAGAGAGAGTATGGATTTTCTTTGAGTGAATCAGGTCTTCATCCAAGCTAATGACATGAAAAATGATGAAACTAAGAGGTATCAAGTAGATCTTGACCTCTTTTGGAGAAATTAGTTAATGATTTGGGGGAGATGGAGAAAGGGAGTTAGTTATGACTGTTTTTGAGTTTCTTTCACATAGAACTACCTAGTGATTGTGTCCTGAGAAGAGATGACACCTTGAAAACATGGAATTGATCAGCAATCAAAATTCTACAACCTCAAAACTACCTACCCAGCCTACTTACCTAACATTTTTTCTTCTTTTGGTTTGGGTGCACTTAGACTTGCAGACCCATCATTTCAATTTCTTTTTTTTTTTTATACTTTCCTATCTACAAACTACCCTTTTTTCTTCCAAGGGCCCATATTAAGCAGTTGGGCTCCTTTGATTCTCTACCTATCTAAGTACCTGCCAAGATTAGGCTGTTTAGATAGATTTTCATCCTCTATATTCTAAAACAGGAAATTGAAACCTAGGGAGACCAAGATTAAGCAGTTTGGACCTCCCTTTAGCTGAAAATTGTACAAAACTGAATAACTTCTCAAAATTTAGAAAGCAGTTTAATGAACTCTGAGTAGCCTTCTTTGCTTGGTGACTGTTTAACAAATATGGAGAATTGCAGCATGCAAAGTATGACATATTTGGTCTGTAAAATGTCAATCATGAAATATGAGTAACCTGCTGCAGCAGGAGGCTAACAGTGGCTCACTTGGGGATGGATTTTCCTTGTGAGAAGCCAAGAACAGCAGGTCAGGTTGCCTTGTTTCTTCTGCTATGGTTGTACTTTGAACTTGTTAGTGCTGACTGTTGGATTGATTTGAACCTTTGGACTGGTAACAACTCTTCCCTTCACTTGTGCTACTGTTAAGCTGCAAAGCACTGCCTGCTTTCTTCTGCGTGCTTCAGCATCATGGATTCTTACAAAAAATCAAAACACCGGTATATACAAATATTCTATGTACAGAATAAAACACCGCCTGCTCTTTTCAATCAAAAGGATCATTGTAGTGCTTTAGCATTCGGCCATTGACAGGGCCTTCTTCAGCTGTGCTGCCGTCTGGAGATTTTAGAAAATAGGTATTATTGCCTTGCACAGCGCTGATAATGTACGGACCTTTCCACAAAAAATCGAATTTTGCGTGCTTTCCCTTGTCTTCTCTTCGTGAATCCCATCTTAGAACTTTGTTGCCCACCCAGAAATCCTCTGCTTTGGCCTTCTTATCAAACATATTTTTAAGCTTTTCTTGTAGTATTTGAGCTCTGTCGAAGACTTGTTCTCTGGTTTGATGAAGATGAATGGTTTGATTGACTCTTCTCTGCATGTCATTCAGTTCAGCCTGAGTTTCTTGCAACAATTTAATAGTAGGAATGCCCAGAGATGAAGGGAACTTGGCTTCCATGCCGTATACAAGTTCATAAGGGCTCATCCCAATGGATTTCTTGGTGGAAAGTCTATCTACCCACAGAGCATTTGTGAGCTTCCTATGCCAGTGCTTTTTGTTTTCCTCCAGTAGTTTCTTTATGATATTGATGAGGCTTTTGTTGGAAGATTTGGCCAAACCATTGCCTTGAGGGTAGTAAGCTGTGGAGTGGCCTAAGGTGATGTGGTACTTATGGCAAAAGTTGATCATTTTTTTGGATTTGAAAGCAGCAACGTTGTCTGTGATAATTTTATCAGGGCAGTCGAATCTAGAAAAGATATTGCTCTCAAGGAATTGGATAATGGTGGAGACATTTGCTTGCCTACATGGGATGGCTTCAATCCACTTAGTGCAATAATCGGTGGCTGTTAAAATCCACTTGTGTTGGCATGAGGAAGAGGGATGAATTTCTCCAATGAAGTCGAGACCCCATTGTTGAAAAGGTTTCTCGGTTGAAATTGGCTTAAGGGGCAAGGGCAGTAGTTTTCTTTTCCCTTCAAAGATTTGGCATTTGTGGCATGAGACAGCAAACTTCTTTACATCTGCAAATAGAGAGGGCCAGTAATAACCAGCCCGTAAGATCTTGTCAGCCGTGGACTTCCAATATAAGTTTCCTCCATAGTCCCCTGCATGGAATTCTTTCATGATGCTGTTAGTTTCATTTATAGTCAAACAATTAAGCAAAATACCTTCATGATTTTCCTAAAACAAAGCACCATCTATGACACAAAATTTTGATGATTTCATCCTTAAAAATCTTTTCTTGGTTCTGGAAAATCCTGGGGGAGCACATAGGTTTACCAATACAAAGCAAATATCAACATACCATGGGGATTGCATGAAGGTTTCACTGATCTGTGGAGTCGCCAGCTCCGGTTCATTGTCCAATTGATTCATGTCTAATGCTTGGAAGTTTGTTTCAGACATTAGTTTGGCTAACCCTTGTCCTTTAATGAGCTTGGTGGGTTTTATTTCAATGTCGTATTTAAGGATACTGGCAATCCACTTGCCTCTTTTTCCTTCTAGTCCCTCTTGAGTTAATATATCCTTTACAACAGCGTTAGGGACATAGGCAATCATGTGGGAGTATAGGATGTAAATTCTGAAATCTTTGATGGCTTTGACCAGGGCATAGGTCTGCTTTTCCATAATCTGATATTTCAAGGGTGCATCTCTCAAATCTCGGCTAAAGAAAGCAATTGGCTTTTCGTTGCCCTGATCATCTTTCTGCAGAAGGACAACAGCTATAGTATGTTCAGTTGCGAAGGAAAAAATGATAAAATCTTTGTCGAATTGAGGACTGGTGAGGACAGGTGTTTGAGTTAGGGAAGTTTTTATACTCTCAAAAGCCTTCTTAGTTTCAAGAGACCATTTTACCTTGGCATCCTTCTTCGACATGTTACTGAGTAGCCTTATGAGCTCGGCTAGATTTGGGATAAATCTCCTTAGGAAATTGATCTTTCCAAGGAATGCTTGCAGTTCTTTTATGTTTCTTGGATAAGGGATTTGAAGAATAGCTTGAATTCTTTCCGGGTCAATTCTAATCCCATATTTTGATATTATATGCCCTAGAAGCTTGCCTTCCTCAAGGGCAAACAGGGACTTCTTAGGATTCAAGGAAATGCCATATTTCCTGCATGTCATGAAAATTTGCCTTAAGTGCTTAAGGTGCTCTTGGTCAAATTTGGAGAATGGGGTCATGTCATCAAGGTAAACTACGAGGAAATCATGTATCTCCTTAGCAAATTCAATATCCATTGCCCTTTGAAAGGTAGCACCAAGTTTTTTCAGCCCAAAAGCATTTTAACGTACTTAATATGTTCCCCACAGTGTGGTAACGCCTGCTGGTCCGCTCATCCGGATCGTGAACAAGTATCTGATTTAAATCTGAAAATCCATCCTACGTAAAGAATTCGAAGAGGAACCACTACTCTTTGCAAGATATGGTCCATTTTGGGCAAAGGGTAGTGGTCTTTTAGAGAGACCTGGTTTAAATTTCTCAAGTCTACACACAGTCTTATCTCTCCTGTTTCTTTCCTAGTGGGAACTAAATTAGATACCCATTCAGAGAATCTGATGGGTGCAATGGTACCATCTTCAAACATTCTCTTTATTTATTTTTCGATAAGGGGAAGAAGCATGGGGTTGATTCTCCTAAGTTTCTGTTTGAACGGTTTTTGATTTGGTTTTAAGGGAATGGTATGTTGGATCACTGAGGTGTCATAGGACTT
>APFE030277030.1:0-57859 GCA_000404065.3 Pinus taeda
AGCTCCAGATAATCTTTCCAAGTCTAAAGCCCGGTTCATCAAGCTCAAATCTCTGAGATACTTTGTTCATGAGAAGATTTTATTTTGGAAAGATGCAGGTGGGATTTTGCTAAATTGTCTCATTGAGGAAGAAGCTGAAAAGGTGATGGACGAGTTTCATAAAGGGGATTGTGGAGGCCATCACTATTGGAGAGCTACTGCAAATAAAATTTTGAGGGCAGGATATTTCTGGCCAACAATGTTCAGAGATGTCTATAAAAGGATAGCTTCATGTCATGAGTGTCAAATGTTTGAGGGTAAAAGAAAGCTTGTACCTATGCCACTGATCCCTATCTATGTTGAAGCCCCCTTCCAGCAATGGGGATTGGACTTTATAGGTGAAATACATCCCCCTTCATCAGGGCAGCATCGGTGGATTCTCACAGCCACTGACTATTTTACAAAAATGGATAGAGGCGGTACCAACCAGGCAAGCTAATGATTCAGTAATCATTACCTTTTTAGAGAATAACATCTTAGCAAGGTTTGGATGTCCACTCAAGCTTATCACAGATAATGCTCAGGCTTTTAAGTCTAAAAAAATGATAAATTTTTGTCATCAGTATCATATTTCCCTTGGTCACTCTACAGCATATTATCCATAGGGAAATGGTTTGGCTGAAAGCTCAAATAAAAGTCTTGTGAGGATTATTAAGAAACTTCTGCAAGAAAACAAGAAGGCTTGGCACTTAAAGTTGAGATATGCCTTGTGGGTTGATCGCATTTGCACAAAAAGATCTATAGGAACATCACCTTATGAGCTTGTATATGGTGCAGAAGCTATTTTCCCAACATCTCTTGGGGTACCAGTTATGAAGCTAATTCAAGGATTAGAAGAAGAACCGAATGCCATACAACGAAGGATCAATCAGCTAATAGCTCTGCAAGAAAAGAGAAATGAAGTGTATGAAGGCCATCAGCAAAATCAGAATAGAGTCAAGAGGGCTTTTGATAAGAAGATTAAAGATGTCACATTTTAGATCAACGACAAAGTTTTAAAGTGGGAAGCCAGAATTGAAGAAAAGGGCAAGCATGGCAAATTTGAGAATTTGTGGAAAGGGCCATACCTGATTTCAGATTACCATGGAAGTAACACCTATATTCTACAAGAGGTTGATGGATCGCCATATGCTGGAGGACCTGTTAATGGCAGGTTCTTAAAGCATTATAATCAGTAAAAATCCACCAAGCATTCCATTATCATTGTACATGACCGTTTTATGAAAGTTTTTGTTTTGAAAAATAATTGACAAGCTGAACATGAGGATTTTAGCCCGAGGTGAAGGCCCATAAAGTCTGACAGGGATGCTTATCAGTCATGTGTGAAATGCAATAAATGGATAGAGGCACTGGTGCTACGAGTTCTTAGTGTACTACAGGAGCACACTATCCCAAGTGGAGCCGCTGTTATCACTTAAGACTACAAGTTCACTTATGTACAAAGATCCATATAAAATTTTTTGGTTCAAGTCAATAGGTTTTTAGGTGTGTTACTTTAAATCAGTTTTTCCAAAGGTATTGATGTAGGTCCTTGTAAAAAACCGTTAGTTTCCATCTCTCATAGCATATCTAGTCTTGATTACATCATTCTGACTTTGCACAGTTTCGTAGCGTAATATGATTGGCCAGTTTAGCTGCGCAATCATTTTCCACCATTCCGCAGCACATCATTGAGCAGCCATTGCGTAGCGCGGCATGTCATTTCATGATTGCCTGCGCTACGAAATCGGGGATTCGGGTATTTTCTACAGCATATTACCTTGAAATGTCAAATCTTGGGAGGTGAGTCATCAAAAACCGTTCATATGTGTCAGTCGACGTCCTCTTCAGATCATGATAGGATTCATCCCGCCATTAGAGATAGGATCACACACATGTCAATTACTTCAATCAATCTTATGAGGTATGGTTGTGCAATTATGTTTATTCATGACTGCATTAATGTGCCTATTCTATGGTGAGTGTTTGAAAAAACACAAGGAAGCCGCCCGAATTCTCATTCAAAAAGATACTACTGCAAGCGAGCCTGCATTTCGAAGCTAAAGCTGGTGAGTAAATTGGAGCTGCTAATTAAGTTTTCGGTGCAAGAATTTTCTGAGCAAGATGGAGAAACGAGAGCATAGATCCGGGAGATGTCTGAGGACCGAACCAGAGGGACTCGATCTCACGCTGAAAGATGAAGGTGTTGCTCGAGCTTTCAAACAGGCGGGTTGCTGGAGGTTCTGTGAAAAACTGAAAGGCGGACACACAGAGGTAACCAAAGCTTTTTCTCTAAACTTTAGCGGCTTGAATTCTAAAGTTGCATTATTGGAATTCCCTGTATCTCCGCAAGTTATCTCTGCTGTCACCGAGATCCCAAGGAGTGGTCAGGAGTGGTTTAAAAACTACAAGTTTGATACAACTCCATGTAAGGAATTTCTGAAAGAGCAATATGCCAACGAGGACCTTTCTAAGGCAATACCCAGGCATTATATTAAAGAGCATTATGCTCTGTTCCTCACAGCTATTCAGAAATACCTCACATGTGAGGGAAGGTACACTAAAGTATACTCTTACCATTTCAAACTTCTGTTACACTTCACAGGAAAGACGTCCATAGATATTCCTTTCTATTTGTTTAGGAGTCTAGGCAAAATGTGTGACAAAGTTCAGTATAAAAAGGATAATTATGAGACATCTCTTTTCCATCATGGTTTAATCAAGCTACTGGTGTTAGATAGCCTGAATAAGATCGGGAGGGATTGGGACTCATTTATTTTCATGTCGGGTTTCCAAAGTAAAACCGGCCTAACCCCATTACCAGACAGAGAAAAAGAAGGAAAGACTCAAGAGTCTACAATGGTTGAGGAACCCACACTGGAAACAATGGTTGAAGAGCCTACATTGGCTGAACCTAAGAAGCAAACTAAAGGCCGAAAGAAACCAAAGAATAAATCAAAGCAATCAGGGAAACCCGTAGTCATTAAAGAGACACCAAAACCATCCGAGGAGAAGATGAAATACCAGAAAGTTGCATCCAAGCCAAGTGAAGTAGCACAGGGAACCAGGATCAGAACAAGGAGCCAGTTGAACAAAGAAAAGGGAAAGTCAATTGCAGTAGAAGACAACCCCATGTCAAAGGCTAGTCTTAATGATTTGTTAGAAGCAATTGACTTTGAACAAGCCACATCTGTACAGGTGGAGCCCGTGCCAATAGACCTAACACAGTCATCTCCTGACAGCTCTAAGAAATCCAAAGCCTCAAAAAGGCTAAGATTCGAGGAGGCTGGGAAGGAATTCATGGTTAAGCCTCGAAGGCCAATCACTAGAGGTCAAGCACAAGCAGTAGAACAAATCCCAAAGGGTGAGGAGACTGCCAAGGTAATAACAAAGAAAACTAAACCATTGCCTAAGATAGAGAAACCAGAGAAGGCAAAGAAGGCAGAAAAGGCAGTGAAGGCAGAGAAAGTACAGGAAACCAAAAGAATAATTTATACCAGAGAGTAGACCAAACAAAAAGGAAAGCAGGTAGCTCAGGCTAAAGAAACAAAGGAGAGCAGAAAGAAAGAGGTAGAGGAAAAGGCTCCTTTGAGAAAGAAAAATAAAACCTCACCCACCAAGGAGAAATGGGAAGTAGCTGACCAGGAGATGGCCAATATAGAAAAGACATTGTCTGAGATTGCAGCTATGGAAAGTGAACTTGCAAAGCTGAAGGCTCAGCTAGGCAAGTTAGCTGCCAAATGAATTAAATTTCAATGTTGCATCAAGTTTTTTCATTTTTCTTAAGTTAATTAATGTTTTGAGACATGTATTAAAGAAAGGAAAGTAAGCAATTTTGGAACTGAAGATGAAGCTGCGACAGTCTAAAATAATTGAAGAAATTCGTTAAAGACTGTGATTTTGCACTACGAAACTGCTGTAGGTGACTGTTTTTAAGAGAAAATTCGAAAACAATGCTAAAGTCGCCAAATTTTGTGGAGAAAGGCTTCGAGGATGGAAAGGAAATTACCATGGTTGCTTAAGCCTTCAAAGGTTGACAAATGTAAAGCTTATTGCATAAAGGTAAAATCTTTTGTCTTTACCAAGTTTTCATAAAGTACCTTTATGACCGCAGAATTAGGGTTTCTGGTAGGATTACCAGGGTTTTGGGTTCAACACCTGGCAGTATTCGTAAAGCATCTAGATTATTCAGGGAGATGGTGTTATGGTATGGTCGTTAAGGTCATTATACAGCTTCAAGCATTTTTGTTGGAAAATGAACATGGACTAAAACAGGGACCGGGAAAACAGAGGATACTTCTCCATTAAAGGCTGAGTCAGCAACACACTCAGAATCCAAGGCAGCCAATACATCGAATGCTCCTCAAATATATTCCAGCTCCTACAGGAAAGGCACAGCTGTCAGAGATCAGGAAGGAATCATGCAAGCGAGGAGATGGTAGCAGAATTTGATTAGAACTAGGACTCTTTTATATTAAAAGCAATACCTCTGTATTTAGTAAATTAGTTTCAATATGGATAAGGTAGTTAACTAGAGGTTTTCGAGCTCCCCTCATGCTGGAGGAGGAGACTCAAGATAGCTTACTTTTATTTTCTATAAATAGGAGAAACTTTGATGTATCAAGGGTTGGAGATTTTTATGAAAAAGACAGAGTTCTCATATTGGTGTATGTAAAGTTTCTTTGACAGTAATAGAAAGCATATTGTTGTTTCTTCCCAAGATTCATTGTGTGTCCCAAATGTTCAGAATGTGTGTGGTTTTGGTTCTATGTATCTTATTTTACAATTCACTGGTCATGCAATCACTCTGAATTCATCATTGATGCTCAGACTTCCTGTGTGTGTCTTGTTGAGTTGCAGTCCTTCTTAGTTGATGTTTTGAACAGTGAGACATTATATGCCTTGGTTTCTATGATGCAATAGTTGCTTGTTTACTGTAGAAATGTTTAACTCCATGAGCCCAATGGAAGAAGCCTTGATTTTATTGTTCCAACCAGTTTAAATTTCATTCACTGTTATAAAGAGTTAGCCATCTTTTTTCCCTTAAAAGCTTATCAAAAACCTGTGAGAGAGCCCTCTCTGACTAGGGAGGCTAATCCTTAGTCTAAAGTCTGGTTTGAAACAGTTGCATGAGATCTCACTAAGTAGCAGCCCTTAGTTCATGGTTTTGTGACAACAGATATGTTCAAGAGAATTCATTCAATTGAGAAACCACCATCCAGTTAATGCCTCATCCATTGCAATACCTTCACCCTCCATTTTTCATGACCGACATTCCTGAACCTTGTGTCGTCAGGTCATTTTCACTTTTGAAAATTCATTTGCTCTGTTTCGTGTTGTAGATGTGGGATACATTAAGGCCCTACTACAATGGGTCACTTCTTATTGACATCATCTCATTATCCAAGAGGTTGACTTAGAAACACCCCTTTTAGTACTTTGAAGCTTGCATGCCTCAATGGCAAGTTTCTCATTTCTGGCGATAGGTTAACATCAATGGCCTTCGATCGAAATATTTTCCGTGGTTTTCAACATAAGATCATATATTCACACCACGTGAATTGTAATATAGTACCTTGAGTTTCATTATCATTATTTTGATTCCTCTCACGTCTGTTAACAACTCACATTATTGGCTGGTAATCAGGCGATGTCTTTCCATGTTCGACTTCAGAACATATCTTCACATGGATTGACTTGTACATTGGGCAAAGATCGAACGAGTTTGAAGACCCCAGATCTAGTTTCATCCATTCAGACTGTGATATATTCAGGGAAATAAAGACATCAAATGCACACAGAAGTTGCACAGATGGTCATCCAAATAGGGTGATGACTCTACATTTGTAGAATCACCAATCTGCATATGCAGACGATTATCTCTTGTATGTACATGAAATGAATTTATAAAGTTAAGCATGGGAATGCCCACCTTAGCTAGATCATGAAAATTGTATTATGATGATGTATCGTATTGTATGTTATACAAGTCACCTTCTAGTTCGAAACCTTAGATCCTCATGATAAAGAATTTCACTCGACATCAAGATTTACGACTTCATGCTTTCGAGGGCAACTTTTATAAACATATTTGGGCACTTCCACCCCAATATTATATGTCAATAAACTAGGGCTCTTCAACCCCTAAAAGTGTTGTTTCATACCCTAAAAGAACATGGTGTACTGATTACATCATTCCCCAAAAGTTCCACCTGAAAAACCATCCAGAATTAGCCTAAATTGGACCATATTGATTGCTCCACTGTGAAGGTGCGCTGCATATTGACTTCTACACTAGCTAGCTGCAATGCATACTGATGAGGCCTTCTATAGGGTGTAATGAGCGAGGATGGACAAATGTCAAAGACAGTTTGCTAAGTGGATGCTCATGGAATCTTCTAGAAACTTCTCCTATGACACTTGCCTCTCTGAATTCGCCCAGGGATGAGTAAGAGATCCAAGAAATATCTAAGTGGAACCAAATGCAACAAGTGGAATGACACTAATAAAAAACCCAGAGATGACTCACACCCTTACACACATCTATAAATGGATCCCTCATTTGAGAGATCTAGAGGCTGGAATTTTGTAATTTGCAAGGAAGTATTGATAGTTTGTATTTGAGAAAGAGCATTGTATTTTTGGTGTGATATTGCTATTTCATGAGGTGAAGAGGGCTTTGATGCTGGGAGGATGATGCTGGATTAGAAAACTGGGTTGTAATTATCCCTTCTATTTTATAAAGTTCTTTATGTTGTATTCCACATAATTGTACAATTGTGAATGTTATTATTTATGAATTCCATTGTATGCTCATTATATTTCTGATTCTGTAATGCTTATGATATAATAGATCAAGATGCTTTGATAGTTCTTTGTTACTATGTTTCTACAGGTACTCTCCAAGTTGGATAAGTACGGAGATGAGTTGCAAGCTCTGTCAAGGGGGAGAGAGATCAGGCAAGGAGTTAAGCGAAAGATCCAGGTTGATTCCTTTGCCTTTCTCTTATCTATTATACATAGAAGAAATTGTGATTTGCTTTGAACTGTTGTTTCTAGGGTAGCTACCAAACCTAGAGGGCTAGACGATCGAAAAGACACTAGTTTTCCTAGAAACAATAACCCCCCTTGTTCCTTGTATCGAGTGTAGAAGGGGCATCACTATTGGTGCACTAAGATTACTTTAAAATCGATCTTAATCCTAGATTAATATGTTAACCTAGGATTCCTCTTTCTATTTCAAGGTTGTAACGATTGTCTGTGCAATAACAATAAGAGATTGGAATGCAAGTAATTAACCCTAAATCCTAAATAATCATTATAAAAATAAACAATTTCTTAAAAACTCATTACTCTTAAAAAATGCAAAACAAGAATTATTCTATGATTCAACATTGGAAATATAAATCAATTGCAAACTAATTTCAAACAAATATCTTAATCCACTATCCTAATGCCAAAAAGAAATCAACCCGAATAATCAAATCCACACGTATTAAAGGAAACTACTTGAATCATGCTAATCAAAAGGAACATTGAAAGCTAGAAGTATTTACAGAAATCATATACATAGAGGAAACAACAATCATATAGAAAACTTACTTTTTGTAAATTATAAAAAAAATATTAACCAAGGTATAATATTTACTCTAACTCAAACTGTAGAAGGAACAACAATATGACTCTTGACAGTAAAGTGTAAAAATCATAGTAGAAATGAGTTGTAAGTCTTCTAGTGATCAGGCCCAAAGCCTTTAGAAGAAACTTCTATAGAAACTCAACTCATAAATTTAATGTGAAACCTCATGTCTTTCATTATCTATCAAAAAGGAATTAAAAAATCACTTCTACCCTTAAGGTTTAGTCTTCATTCACATGTAGGTTTTCAACCTCGTACAAAAATTACCTTCATACGAATTCCTAAAACACAGAAAATAAACAATGCAAGAGCATAACACATAAAACACATATACACAGAGATTTTCCCGTGGTTCCCAAAACCAGGATTACCAAGTTGATTGTTCATTATGTTCCTTTCGATGTTACAATACATATTTATACATGTGGAAGCATCCAATACCATGGAACGAAAGACCATCGCATCCAAAACCATGGACCGAAAACCATCGCATCCAAAAGAATATGTAAAAACCATGCAAAAGACCATAGATATGTCCACCAAACCTAATATAGGGTCCAAAAAAGGTTTCCCTGATCCGCCCAACCTAATATAGGGCCCAAAGACATTATTGTTGTCATGTTCATGCTGAGAAGCTCAAGGGTTCGAGTTTGAAAAGGCATGAAAGGTGAACCACATATAGAAGTGGAGTGGGGATCTCTGGAAAAACAAGTATTGAGAAGAAATTTCTTCATAAGTCCAATAGTATTTGGCCGAGGCACATTGGTCATGGAGACTTCTTGCAGATGGTGGTCCGTAGACTCATGACATGGAGATCAATATTCCTTTAAGAAAGTTGCCATTTTGGATTCTCTTTGTAATGATTTTCTTGAAAGATAATAAAGTATATTAAGCAACACAGTAGCAACAAGGGTGGTTTCTAGCCCAAAAGGGGGCTTTCGACTAAATATCCTATTTTCCTATGTGATGTGATGATTTCTATCTCAGTATGCATGTTTATTTCATATTTTACAGCTCTCAGGTGTTGATTCTTGTTGAAGTTGCATGTTCAACTTTACTTCTTATTTTTTAAGTTATGAATAGGTCAATATATTGGAGAAAGAATTTTAAATTTGTGTAATTGTTATCACTACTGATTCACCACCCCCTCGCCCTCTTAATAGTGACCTTGGTTCCTATTAGGGACCTATGTAATAAGAATCTTGGTCATGTTATTTTTTCTATTTTTCTGAGGTCAAGATATAAATATTAGTCATATACATGACTATTATGGTTTAAAGGGGTTTAGATTTATAGTATGTGTCATGTAAAATTTTTCAATTTTGCTAAAAGTCAAAATGTCTAATGTCATGAGGTTTCATTATTAATTGGGTAATCATAGTAAATTTTTTGGTCACCAAGGAAGAGCACAAAATCATGTCATAAAAACCCTTTCTCATCATAATTTTGTCCCCTAAGTCTAGTGGTCGAGTCTACATCAAAACAATCATAAGAAAGGATTGGAAATGTTGGGTGTGTGTTATATTCTTTCCACAACTAGCCTCATGCACTGAGTAGTCACATGGGGGGCGTCAATCTTAATCCTGCATTAATATGTTAACCTGGGATTCCTGTTTCTATTTCAAGCTTGTAACTACTATCTGTGCGATAACAATAAGAGATTGGAATGTAAGTAATTAATCCTAAATCCTAAATAATCATTGCAAAAATAAACAATTGCTTAACAACTCATTACTCTTAAAAAATGCAAAACAAGAATTATTCTATGATTCAAAATTGGAAAGATAAATCAATTGCAAACTAATTTCAAACAAATATCTTAATCCACTATCCTAATGCCAAAATAAAATCAACCCGAATAATCAAATCCACATGTATTAAAGGAAACTACTTGAATCATGATAATCAAAAGGAAAATTCAAAGCTAGAAGTATTTACAAAAATCATATACAAAGAGGAAACAAAAATCATATACAAAGCTTACTTTTTGTAAATTATAAAAACGATATTAACCGAGATATAATATTTACTCTAACTCAAACTGTAGAAGGAACAAAAATATGAATCTTGACAATAAAGCATAAAAATCATAGTACAAATGAGCAATAAGTCTTCTAGTGATCGGGCCTAAAGCCTCTAGAAGAAACTTCTATACATACTCAATGCAAAAATCTAATGCGAAACCTCATGTCTTTCATTATCTGTCAAAAAGGAATTAAAAATTCACTTCTACCCTTAAGGTTCAGTCTTCATTCACATGTAGGTTTTCAACCGCGTACAAAAATTACCTTCATATGAATTCCTAAAACATAGAAAATAAAAAATGTGAGAGCATAACACATAAAACACATATACGCATAGTGTTGAGTATGGAGCATGATTTTTTAAAGGTCTTTGTTTCAGCTCGATGTATATCCCAAGAAGTTTGTACACCCCTCCACGCGGGGGGTGCATGGGGGACTTGTCCCCCTCGTGGGGGCATGGGGGGGCCAATACCCCTCAGCTGAGGGATCCAGGGGCTAGTGGTCCCCTGGTAGGGGTTCAAGGATAGTGCCTTCGAAGCTAAAAATAGATGTAAAATTGCCCTGTAAAATTATAGTAATTTCTAGTCAATTTGGGTTGTTCATTAGGCGGATGATCTGACGGTAGAACTTATGTTTAGTTTAGGGTTTTTTTCCCTAGAAGGCAACCCCTCTCTTTGTATGAGGGCATTGTATTGAGTCTGTGGAATAGATGTGTATTCTCTGAGCGAGAAACAGAGAGGTGAGATTGTGAGAGAAAACAGAGGACATTACAGCAGATCAGTTGTAGGTTGTGTCTCTTCATTTTGCTGGATAATAGAAAGGAAGGACTGGTTGTTAGAGGTGGATGTAGCCCAAACTGGGTGAACCACGTATATCTGTGTCTCTTTGGTTTTATGTGTTTTCTGTGTTTGTACTTATGCAATATTTTATGTGTTCCATTACTCTGTAATATATAATTTTCTAACACAAAGATTTTCCCCCGGATCCCAAAACCAGGACTACTAGCTTGATTTTTCATTATATTCCTTTCAATGTTACAATACATATTTATACATGTCGAAGCATCCAATACCATGGACCATAAACCATCGCATCTAAAACCATGGACTTAAAACCATCACGTCCAAACGCATGTGCAAAAACCATGCAAAAAACCAAAGGTAGGTTCGCCCAACCTAATATAGGGTCCAAAAAAATTTTCCCTGGGGTGCTCCCCTAGACCCCATAGAGGGGCGCTACCTGCCCCCTTCCAAACCCCATGGATGGGGGACTTCCACCCCTCCGTTGCACAATTGATGCAACAAAGGGGGGTCTCTGCCCCACGTCCAACCGTCCAGTTAACTACGTAGGCTAGTCATGGAAAGAATATAACAAAACCAAACATTCTCCCACTTGTTGTTTTCTCTCCACAAGGGTCCACAAGAGAGCTTAGTCATTTATCCAACCCTGCAATGCCAATTGTTTCTTTACAACAAGATAACTTCTTAGAGCTCACAAATTTACTCAATGCATCTACAATATTCTTCAAACTGTCCAGCTTTACCAGCAACACCTTTTTTCTTCTATCATATCCCTCACAAAGTGATATTGAACATAAATGTGTTTTGTCTCTGACTGGTAAGGAGGGTACTTTGCCAAGAAGATTACACTTTGGCTATCACAATCTATCCTTATAACTCCTTGCACTAACCCCATACTTGAACATAATCTCTGCAACCAAACTACTTCCTTGCTTGCATGAGTTGTTGCCATGTATTCTGCCTCTGTAGTTGATAGCGCCACTACAAATTGTTTCTTACTCATTCAGCTGACTGCACCTCTAAATAGGTTAAACACATACCCACTTGAAGATCTTCTCTGATCTATATCTCTAGCCCAGTATGCATCAACAAAGCCATGAATATCCAAAACTTTTTCAAACCCTGGTCTTCCTTGGTAGCACAAACCATAATCATTAATGCCACGGAAATGCTAAAAACCCGCTTCACTATTGTCCAATGCTCCTTCCCTGGTTTTGACATAAACCTACTCAATACTCCCACTACATGTGCAATGTCTGGTCTAGTATAGATTATCACATACATCAGACTATTGATTGTACTTGCATATGGAATGTGAGACATGTCCTCTCCTCTTCTTGTGTCTTGGGACACTATTTTGTAGATAACTTTACACCTGCAAGAATAAGAACCTTCACCAATTTATTATCCTGCATATTAAACCTCTACAGTATTGTCTTGACATACTTCCTTTAGTTTCACCAGAGCTTTTTCTTTTCCTGATCTCTTTTAATTTCCATGCCCAAAATATAGTTTGCAGCACCAAGATATTTCATATCAAATTTGGAGGGCAATTAGGTCTTCAAATCTTGGATAATTTCTTTGTCATTTCCAACTAGCAACATATCATACACATACAATACCAGATAAATAACGTGATCACCAATTAATTTAAAATACACACAACGATCTTCTTTTCTTCTGTTGAATCCAAGTCCCATACAAATGTATCAAATTTCCGATACCACATCCTTGGTTACTATTTTAACCCATACAGAGACTTCTTTAACTTGCATACCAGTTCTTTCTTACCCTTCACCGCAAACCCTTCAGGTTGCTTCATGTAGATCTCTTCTTTTGGATCCCCATGAAGAGATTATGTCTTCACATCCATCTATTCTACCTCAAAATCAAAAGCAGCAACAACAGATAAAAGTAATCTAATAGAAGCTACCTTGGTAACAGGAGAAAAAATATCACCAAAATCAATTCCGGACACTTGGGAATAACGTTTTGCTATCGACCGAGATTTGTATTTCTCCACATTCCTTATGCATTTGTCTTCTTCTTGACACCCATTTGTTGTCAATGGGTTTTCTTCCTGTTGGGAACTCCACCGTATCCCAAGCCTCATTTTTGTGCAAAGATGCCATTTAATCAACCATGGCCTCTTTCCAGAGTTTTTTGTCCTTGAATCTACTGCTTCCTTCACAGTTCTAGGATTATCGTCAGTAATATATAAAGAAAATTTTGAATAGATAGTAGATGGACTATACCTCTCTAGCTACATTCTTTCTCGAATTGATCTTCTCGCACCTAAAGTTTGTGGCTCTTCATCTTTTGATTCCTCTTCTGCAGTAGAGTCTAATTCTTCCTCCTTAAGCTTAAACTCTATCTTCTCAGGTTCCTTTGGTTTGACTTCATGTTTAATAACAACTTTCACCTCTCTAAACAACACATCTTAGTTGTACACAACCTTCCTTTTTACTGGTTTCCAAATCTTATAACCCTTTAAACCATCCTTATACCCAATAAAGATGCACTTTTCAAATTTACTATCTAACTTGGTTCTTTTCTCCTTTGGAGCATGTACATATGAATCACATCCAAATACCCTCAAATATGAAAGAGGAGGTTTCTTACCAGTTCATAACTCTTGTGGAGTCATATCCTCCAATGCTGATGAAGGTAATTTGTTCACCAAGTAACATGTTGTATCCACTGCCTCTGCGCAGAATTCCTGTCCAAACCTGGCACCACTGAGCATGCTTCTTGTCCTTTCCATCAATGTCTTGTTCATTCTTTCTGTAGCTCCATTTTTCTCACATGTGTACGGAATAGTCTTATGCCATTCTATATCACACTTGCTACATAATTCTTCAAATTCCTTGCTGCAAAACTCTCCATCATTATGTGACCTCATCACCTTTATCTTATTCTTTTTCTGGTTTTCTGCTAGAGCCTTAAATTATTTAAACTTGTCAAAGACTTCAGATTTCTTCTTAAGGAAATATATCCATGTATTCCTTGAGAAGTCATCTATAAATGATACATAGTACAAAAACTTACCCAATGAAGGAACCTTCACAGGTCCAAACACATCACTACGCACAAGCTCTAATATTTATTTCACCCTTTTACCACCAAAGGGGAAACTCACCCAATGTTATTTCCCATATACATAATTTTCATAGAAATCAAAATCTAGAGCGCTATTATTCATACCTTCTACCATACCTTTACTATGAAGTATTCAAAGGCCCTTCTCTCCAATATTTCCAAGCCTTTGATGCCACAACATGGTCTTCTCTCCAGAGACCACTAGATTTTTTGCTTCACTTTCAGGAACTACAGAATTGTCACACCCATCAACGACAATGCTACCTTATAGCTTGTAAAAAGTTCCAATTCGAAATCCCCACATCAATACTAGTGCTTCCTGAACCATTTTGCAAGTATCCTTCTCGAACACTGTTTTTACACCTACATCATCCAAATTGCTTACAAAAATTAGATTTCTGGCCAATGCACGAATATGTAGAACCCTCGGAAGTGTTCTAACCCTTCCACCTTGCAACATCAAATTTAATTTTCCGTGGCCATCGATTCTAGCCTTCCTGTCATCCCCCAAGAAGACATCATCACCATCATATTTCTCATACTCGTAGAACCACTCTCTATGGGGAGTGAAGTGAAAGGATGCACTTGAGTCAATCAACCATGCCTCACGATCTACATGTGTACTTGAGGAAGCCAAGTACACATCCCCACCTTCACCTGAGGTGGTTTTCACCTCTACAAAAGGAGCATCATCAAATCCCTTTCCTTTGTCATGAGCCTTAGATTTACAGTCCCTTTTGTAGTGCCCTTCCTTTCCGCATTTCTAGCACACCACCTTTACAGGTTTTTCTGGAGATTTAGATCTGCCTCTAGATTTAGATGTCCCACTTGATGACTTATTTTTGTTGTGTTCTGGGACCACCCTTGTATGAACAAGGCATCACCATTCTGTCTCTCCATATTTTTCTGCCTCATCTCCTCCATTAGCAAGGATGAGACTATTTGATCAGACTGTAAGGTAGTTGCATTGATACCTATTGTAATAACCAGACTATCCCATGAATATGGTAGAGAGCAAAACAAACATATGCACTTATCTTCATCTGAAATTTTAATATCAACAAATAATAACTGACTTATCGCAGTATTAAATGTGTTCAAATGCTCTGTCACCGAGTCTCTATCTTTCATCCTCGGGTTATACAACTTTTTTTGTAGGAACAGTTTACTCACTAGAGACATACACTGGTACAAAGTCCCTAACGTGTCCCACAAAGCCTTAGTCTTAGCTTCCCATGATATATTCAGCAATACTGAATCTAAGGCACATAATTGTATTGTGCTCTTTGCCTTCGGATCCAACTTCTTCCATTCTTCATTAGACAATCCCGTTGGTTTAGTACCTGGATCTACCATGATCCACTGATATTTATCCACCAATAGATCCTCCATCTTGATTTTCCACAACTCAAAAATTTGAGCATTAATATCTCTATCTCTATCTTTCCACTACTCACTATCTTCTTTCACTACTAGAATTGATCCCATAGATCTCCCACTAAACAGGGTCTACCACAGGCCCGAACGAAACCCCTTAGCAGCAAAGACATCCCCTTGAAGCCAAAACAGCTTTGATACCAATTGTAGGTTTCCAACCACATACAGAAATTACCTACATACGAATTCTTGAAACACATAAAATAAACAATACGATAGCATAACACATAAAACACATGTACATAGAGATTTTACCCTGGATACCAAAACTGGGACTACCAGCTTGATTTTTCATTATGTTCCTTTCAATGTTACAATACATGTTTATACATGCTGAAGCATCCAATACCATGGACATAAAACAATTGCATCCAAAACCATGGACCGAAAACCACCGTGTCCAAAAGCATGTGTGAAAACCATGCACAAAACCATAGGTAGGTCTACCCAACCTAATATAGTGTCCAAAAAAATTTCCCTGGGGTGCTACCCCAGACCCCATAGAGGGTGGCTACCCACCCCCATCAAACCCCATATGAGCCCCCCCGTCGCGCAATCAGCGTAACGCCCACCCCCACCCCCCTCTAACTGCCTAGTTAACTATGTAGGCTAGTCGTGGAAGGAATATAACACAACCCAACATCACAGTCTTGCTGGAATTTTACACTGATTACAAAACTTACTTTCTTTTCAATTTAATAGAATTATATAACTTCTATGGAATGCTATCAAAAACCAATCTTAGCCAGGGGATCAGAAGATCCTCAGGATTGCTTGGTTGAAAAATCATATTTCCATATCAATCTTGTATTTTGCCTCCTGCATTTAGCGTGGTCTGTACAATTGTAACAATAACATCTTCCTTTCTTGGCATTGTTGTCTTATCCAAAAGGAACAATAGTTGTCTAGTCCAATCATCTTGCTCCTAAACAAGTGAAAACTTAGGCTTTTAATACTAAAAGCATGTGACTTGTTCAACACTAATTTTTTTTTTTTTCTCATGGTCTTACTTCGAGAATCTGATCAAGACGAGAGTAAATTCATGAAAACCATATGATTAATCAAGTAAATGAGGATGAAAAGCATACCTTTTTCACAAATCAACATACTCCCCAAATTACCTTTTTACATGTCCTTATGCAATAAGGCAATTAGGATGCAACTGAGTCAGATAATAGGTAGGATATGTTTCTTCCTTGTACACGTCAAAACCATTTTTTTTTTAGTATTGCAAAGGATCGGAATTCCTAATATTCTCATAGGTCATAATTGCAATGATACGCATTAGGAGGATACCAAATAATAGGTATTCTGTAACGACATCCAATCCAACTAGGACCCTCACATAGGATAATGTTACCATAATGGGCAAGTCTAGCTATAGCTGCCTTAAATTTATGTAACCAAAGGGTTTTCAGTTTTTGACACCATTGGGAGAGGTTTTCCATATTTTATTTGCAGCCAAGAGAGCTTCTTCTCTAATGTCTTCAAAATATTCCAAACTTGACTTGATAACATTTGTGTGGATGAGGCCAAAGCTAGACACAACCCCTTCCTTTTCCATAAACCTTTTATGTTGTACCGAGATCTGTAGGGGAATTTTAGGTTCACCTCATACCCAAAGATCCAATGCACTTTCTCTTCTGTGGAAAGTATTATGAGCCTTAGCCCATTTAAGATGGTTTTTGGTGAAGGAGAGGAAATCCTAGAACTGGACATCCTCAAGGAAGGGGCTAGGATTGGCATGCTTGTCATCTTCTAAGAAAAAGTTATGAAAATATAATTCACATAGAAAACATTTTACATCCTCTGTCTATTTTTGACAACATCTAATAAAATCAGTAGTAGAACTAAACTAAAAAGGTTGATCATCTCTAATATCCTTAACTTATAACAACAAATATCATTCAAAAAAAAAAAGTGCATTGTTTGTAGCAGGCGACCTACAGGCTAGTACTTCTAAATAAACAAAACACATAATTTTTATTTTCTCCAAAGCTTTCTGATACTGTCCTTGTACTTCTTCCAGTTTCTTCCATTCTACTCTAGACTGGAATAGGTCTCATCCTCTGTTGTAGTGAAGTCACTAAATTTTTTTAGTAACTCTTGGTGTTTCTTTAAAGGCACAACTTATTTTTGATGATTTTGTAGACTTTTTTGTAACTCTGCTAGTTCTATGTTCAATTTTGAAATAACGACTTCTACTACCAAAGGGGTATAAGGAGGTATGCCCTCAGTTTGATTAGTATTGCTGCCAATTTCTACCGACTGTACTTGAATGGCTATTTCCATTGTTGACAAAGGAACACTGGTCTATTTGAAGATCTGTTTGAACAATTATTTCCACTATTGACATAGGAGAACATAGGTCTATTTTAGGTCTATTTGAATAAATGTTTCCATTACTTCCACAGAAGAACAAAAATCGGTTTGACCTTCTATCGAACTAGTAAAAACATCCTCTATCTGAGCTCTTGTTGAAAAAGTGATAATGTTTTCCATTTGTATTCTGGTAGAGTTAAGAAAATTATCCCTTTGGGTTCTTATTGATTTCAACTCTACTTCCTTCTCATAAGATTTCTTAGATCCTTTTAGCCATTTCCTAAGCTGCTTGATTTTTCTTTTCAACTTCTTGTTTTCCTTATTCATCAATTCCAACTTGGTATCATATCTATTCTTTGTATTTACTATGGGTTTCTTCATTGGGGAAGAAGGAACAACAACAACATTTTCAAAAATAAGAGCAGTTCCGAAATCGTCAGAGCCACGTTCCAGTAAGACTATGTCTCGTGAATTGGCTTCTGACTCGTCAGCATTGTCAGGGTCTAGCTCAGGTAAGGTTATATCTATAGAATTAACTTTAGTCTCCTCAACATTATTAGGGTTTTGATTCAAGTGATGTTATATCCCCTGAATTAACTTGAGGATCCTGGGTCAAGGTGCAGAAAAATCATTTCCTTGCAATTCTTGTATATCACTATCATTTTCTGGAAGAGCGTAATGTCTCTGTGTGGGAGGAACTATGAGGAGAAGTAGAAGGTATAGGATTAGGGACTTGTTCTTGTGAATTCTCAAATTGGCCTATCTCCTCAAAAATGGTTCCCAAATTTTCCAAGACCCGAGTTGCTTCTTCCTCATAATCTTGAGGAAAATCGACTTGTTGGTAATCACGTGATTCATGGGGTGATCTCACCTCATTTGTGGCTACATTAATGCTTCTTCATTAGATTATTCACTCAGACCATCTTTTTCTAACAGGAATGGATGTCAACATAAGGGATTTCCTTTTTTGTCCCCTTTTTGTGGCTTTTAACTTCATAGTCTGATGTTCTTCCTGAGACTAGGTATTTTTAGGGATTCCTTCCATTGATAGTACATTAGAGATTATAAAACTGTCCCAAGTGAGCTACAATTGAGTTAACTCCCTAATGACTATCAATTTTATCAAACCATGATGAGTGATTGTAGCCTATGAGTTTTTATATTTCCTCATTCAACTAGAAATTTCATGTAACAATGAGTTCAGGAAAAATGGAAAATTGATTACTATCTTTTGTTTTAATGCTTCTAACAATTTAATGTGTCCGGGCCTTACCATATCATGGTGGTTGTCGTATCTGATGTATTTCTGGATGACCTTTTACAACTCACACCATGGCTCACTCCGAGATGCAAGGTAAATACCTTTTCCTTTTCGAACTAACTCCTCAAGGTTACTTGAATAATTATACAACTTTGTGGAGTGTCATGTGATTTTCTACACATTTTATGCCTTCTGTAGGGAGGCCTATGACCTCTGCCAAAATGGCTTCAGTTAGTGCTATGGTCCTACCTTTGACAATTGTGCTCTCATTCTATAGAGTTTGAAATAATTCCAGAGTGATATCATCATTAAACCCTTGTAGTCGAGCACGATATTATGCCCATCACTGTGACCCGAGGTAGCACCATACCTGCTATTTCCCGAGGACAATCTGCAAACCTGCATGCACTATTTAATATCACAATTCTCGTAATGAAACAACATAAAATACATGTAGGAGTATAAGAAATAAAATCTAAACATAGACTCTCAATAAGAATATCCTCTAATATCGACAGATATGGCGGATGTTCGTTAATTGCGCGCCTTCACATTGTAATAATGTATGACCATCCCCCTTTCATGAGAATAAGGGCGACCACGATATTTGAAGCATGTGGAAGGAAAAACGGCATGCGACATCATTCATACAACAAAAGGTGGCTAGAGCAGTCATACAGATAGAATTAAATGCAATGAATGCAGAGCCATACGATTGGTCAAATAGCGTCATGAGAAATAAAGTGTACGAACTATACATCATGGAAAGAGATTTCGCTTTTGGAGTATGTGTGCCGAAACCAATGAAGCATTTTTTTTAATTTATTACTGCTGATGTTGGGAAATCGGATAATTTTGACGTGGTTCATGTATTATAAATATGCCACCCATACTACTTATCAAGGATATAATCACCAATAAAAGGTGTTTTCTCCCTTTTTATTCAATAAATAAGAAGTAAGTACATAGTAAGAGTTTGGAAACTTCAAAGTATACTTCAATACCATAGGCAGAGCCACTACTGCCAACAGGTGTCCATAGCCTTGACAAGGTTGCCTTTTAACCCAAAAATGAGCTAGTATCCCTAACTTAGAAAATGATTTCCTTCAAAGAAAACATTTTTCTGGCGTCATCACTAGATAGTAACAATGCCACTGACCAGATCATAACAAAGTGAACATACCGACTCATGATGAGACCTCCTGTCCTTTGAAATTTTAGTGTCACAAGGCCATTACCCTGTCATGGTAGCCATAATGGAAATGTTACTCAGGTTCCTTTCCTATGATCATGGTAGGTTGGCTTGTGATGAGACCCCCTATCCTTTTTTGAGAAAAATTAGCTTAACACATTTCCAAATTTATTTTTGCTTTTGTTTCTTCCTTCTTTTTTGTTTTCTTTGAAGTTAGGGGAGGCTCATCAACTCCTTAAGACTCAGGGATGGTGTAAGAAGATTAAAAAAATGCCAAGAATAAATATGCCTTAGATTCTTCATCATATTTATTAAGGAAACCACCATTTGAATGTGTAATATAATAAAAACTAGTATGGTGGGGATAAATCATGAAAAATTATAATTTATTTGAAAAATAAACATAAGCATGGATATTCATATATAAAGCATGTCAGATTTAAAAAAAATATTCACCAAAAGGCTAAGAATCATGATGACCTAAATATTACCCCTTTTAAGGATTTAGATAAAACTCATAACCAAAAGGAATAACCAACATGGAATGATAGTAATGGGAATGACAATCATTCATGGTGATGGATCAGCAGTTGTTCTTTTTGTCAAAGGGGACATCAAATGTTTCATTTGAAGAGGGGACAGAAATTTCTATTAGGAAAAGGGAAAAACAACTATTTCTTCGGGAAGGGAACATCAACTATTTCTTCGAGAAGGGAAGAGAAACTATTTCTTTGAAAAGTGAACAACAATTGTATCTTCGAAAAGGGAACAACAACTATTTCTTTGCAAAGGGAACATCAGTTGTTTATTCGAGAAGGGAACAACAACTGTTTCTTTAAGAAGGGAACAATAATTGTTTCTTTAAGAAGGGGACAATAATTGTATCTTTGAAAAGGGAACAACAAGTGTTTCTTTGCAAAGGGAAAATTAACTATTTCTTTGTAAAAGGAACAACATTTGTGATGAAGGAACAACAATTCTATTCCAAGGGAAGAAAAACTATCAATTATAAAATAATGCTTGTATCAAAATTCCAGCATACTAAATAAGAAAATAAATAAGAACAAAAATTCTCAACCATTTTCAAAGAAAATATGTACATTGTTTACACTATGAAAATAAAACAATTTTTTCATGGAAATGAAGATGGCCAGTTACCATCCCCTGTAGCTATGATTTGGAGAGTAGGATCATTAATTACCTGCTTATAGAAATATCCTTTGTGAGTGGTTAGTGATAAAGTCACAACTGATGTCCATTCACTAGAAAGGGAGCACCAGACCTGTCGATGGTGATTAAAGTTATGATGCCATTATTATGCACTTCTTGAATCTCATAAGGGCCAAGCCATCTTGTCTTTAGTTTCCCTAGGAATTCTTGAAATATGGAATCAGAGATGAGTGTTGAATCACCTTCCTAAAATGTTTTCTTTTCGATAAGCCTATCATGCCACTTGGCCCTCTACTATTGAATAATTGTTGTACATTGTAGGAAAAGTAAGTGTGCTTCATCTAGCTCATTTAATTGTTGAATTAGTTGTGTTTGGGCTTTTCTAACATCCATTCTAGCCTCCTAGGTTGTCCTAAGAGTATTTATCTCTAACTCTATTAGGAAGATCAGTTCTTTACCAGAAGCTAGTTGGTAAGGGGAGTATCCAGTAGTAATGCACCATGTTGTGTGATAGGCCCACAAGGCCTCAGGAAGTTTAGTAGCTCAATTTTGTCGATTTTTCAAGACTGACTTAGTCAATATTTCATCTAGGACTTTGTTGGTGCTTTCTCCTATACATTTTCCCATGGGTGATACAAAGAGGTAACTCGATGTTTGACATGATGATTTCACAAGGTGGTCAAAATTATATTTCCTATAAATTGTGATCCTCCATCGGTTATTACCTCCCTTGGTAAGCCATATGATATGAACAACTAAAAAAGAAAATTAATCATTATTTCCTCTATGGCCCATGGGAAGGCTACTGTTTATACCCATTTAGTCACATAGTCTATGGCAACCAGTATATAGACCTTTTGATTTCATGTTGGATTAAAGGGGCTAACAAAATCAAGTGCCCATCTTTCAAAGGGTTCCGCCATCAATTACAGTTCTAATGGCATCTCATTATCCTCACTAGAAAAAACCCATCCTCTTTTTGCTGTGACAAGCTTGAACATATTTATTGGCATCTTTGAATATGGTGGGCCAGTAACATCCCATCTAAAGGATTTTTATAACCACTTCTGTGGTCAGCGAAATGTCCATCATAGGGATCGTCATGACAGGCTTTCAATATGTCATAGAACTCATCTTCTGGAATACACCTTCAAATATGTCAATCAGATCCAACATGGAAAAGATACTCACCAATTCATGAAAAACGGGCACTAGGTTGGATAATTAACTTCTTGTCCTTGGGTGACAGATGTGTTGGTAACTTCCTAACTGCTAGATAATATACTATATCCACATACCAAGGTGCTTTAATCGTTACAACACACAAGTGATCATCTGGAAACTAATCATCCATCAATAATAGATCATTCGTCTTAAGAACCCGAGACAAGAAATATGCAACAAGATTTTCCTTTCCTGGCCAATCCTTTATGGTGATATCGAACTCTTGCAGTAACAACAACCATCGAGTTACTCACCCATTAGTGGTTTGTTTGTTGGCTAAGTACCTGATAGGAGAGTGGTTAGTATACAGGAAGACTAGATACCATGTTATATAATGTCTGAGCTTATTGACAACATGTATAACAACTATTTTTTTTTTCTATTACTATGTAATTTAACTCAACAGGGGTAAGATTTTTGCTAATATAATAGATAGTGCAGGGCTTCCTGTCCTCTTCTTGTCGAAGTAAAATGCCTATAGATGTGTCTGATGCATTTGTAGAGATATGAAAAGGTAACTCCCAATTCAATCCTCATAATACTAGTGCGGTTGAAATCAACTTCTTTAGATATGCAAAGGAAATATCACATTTGTCCAACCAATTGATTCAACATTACGAGTTAAGACATATAAAGGTGCAACAATTTTTGAAAAGTTCTCAATAAATATGTGGTAGTACCCTGCATATCTATTGAAACTACATACCTTGGTCTATGTGCAAGGTGTGGGTAGTGCAAGAATTACCTCTATTTTCATTGGATCCACTTGTATCCCAGCTCCAAAGATGTAGTGTCCCAAAACCACACCTTTGGTCATCATCATGTGACACTTTACCTTGCTTAAGCATAACCTAGTAGCAATGCAACCCTACACGAAGTCACCTACATAGGGGGTAAATCATCCATATAAATTTCAAGTCCTTAGTTAATCAGAACGGAAAAAATGCTCAATATTTCTCTCTGAAATGTGGTTAGGGCATTGCATAAACCAAAGGGTAAAACTTTGTATGAAAATGTACCCTAAGGTTAGGTAAACGTGCTTTTATCTTGGTCTTCACAGGCGATTTGGATCTGATTATAGCCATTGAAGCCATTGAGAAAGGAAAAAAAGTGTTTCCTTGCTAAGGTATCAAGAACTTGATCAATAAAAGGAAGAGGGAAATGGTCCTTCTAGGTGTCTTTTTTCAGTTCTCTATAGCCCATGCAGATTCACCATTTCCCATTTTTCTTGGGAATGATTGCCAACAAGGAGACCCATTGAATATCTGAGATAGGCTAAATAAAATTTACTTCTAGCAACTTTTGCAGTGCTTCTTTTGCAATTTTTTTTGACGTGAGGATTCAACCTTCTCTGGGGCTACTAGATGGTACAAGAGGCGTTCTCAATGTAGACATGATGGGTACACAACTGAGGATCTATATCTTTTATGTCTGAGTATTCCTAGGAAAAAGGTTTTTTATATTTTTGAACCACCTAAATAAGCCTTTTATGTTGATGATTGTCCAAGTTACGGTTATGTTAAGAATTTTATCTAGTTAATTCTCAATTGGCCTTTTGTTATAAGAAACAGTCGTGGGTATATACCGATCGTCTGTGTCCCCTGAGGGATCTCCCTGTTCTCCATTATCGAGGATGGCCTTTAGCACTTTGCATGTCAGGTTATTCATGGAAACTGGCCTATTAATGAAGTTGTTAATCACACCATCTTCTATCTCATTCTTAAATTTAAGAGCTTCTTCCAGTGTGAAAGGAGAGTTTTTGTTTCCTTGCAGGTATCTAGGTGGGTGTAACTAAGTATTTACAATAAGTAGACTTGGTTTAGCTGGGGGATACAAAACAATATTCTTCACAACATTTCCTTGAGTAATAGTCATGTTGCCTTCACGACATCCTATATAAGAATCTATTGTTTCTAACCAAGGTCAACCCAATATCAAGGGATGTCCATCTAGCCTATTTCTTAGGTTAATGACTAGAAAGTCCATAGGATATTCCCATGAATTGACAAAAATAGTCACATCATGTAAGATCCCTTTAGGTCTAACTACTGATTTATCGACAAGTTCTAAACGTTGAGGTGGGTTCCAAAGTTGTAATGCCCAAAACTTTGCAGGTTTCAATAGTCAAAATATTATTGGTTGCTCTAATATCTACTAGCATGTTAGGAAAGGTGTAGTCTTGTATCTGAACCATTACTATAGGATTTCCTACGTCTTCAAATTTGATTGGTGCTTGTTTACCCAAAATAAGATCCGATAAAGTTCCTACCACATGTACTGCTGGTGGATTTTCTAATTCCTTAATCATTCTTCTTCGCACATAATTACTTAATCATTTTTGCATAAATTGGGATGTCTTGTATGTTCTAGAGGAGTGGAATATTTATACGCAAATTCTTCAATTTCCCTAACATATCAAAATCATGATAGACAATAGGTTTAGCTATCACTGGTCTCTCAGGGAATGGGGGAGAAGAAATTATAATTTTATCGAAATTTTGTTTCTCAATTGTGTCTTTTCCCTATTTTATTTATGTGGTAATCACATTCAAAGGATTTATTGCAGGTTGTTTTTAGTTTCTAGTTTCTTTGTTTTCTTTTGTGGTAATAATGCATCGTGACCTTAGCTGAATCTCATTTCATTCTATTGGTTTTGTGTCATTATCCGAATTTTGAAGGATCTGTACATATTGAACTAGTCTATTATTAGGATTCAGATTTGATTGAGCTATTAATTGGGGGCGTACTGAAGGTTGAGGGTTCTGAAATGGAAATGGAATTGTGCACTGAGGTTTAGAACATGTTCCCATGGGTAGATTGTTCATCCCCATTGGACACTGCTAGTTTTTAGACTTGCTCGAGTTCTATGAGGTGGAAGTTGTCTAATGTGAAGGGTAAGGATTACTAGATGAATTTTTCTAGAAGTAGGCAAAGCCTTATGAATTTGGCTAGCCATCTCCTAGGAAGGGTTGGTTTCACCGGGTGACATGGAATACTGTTGGGATTTCTAGCTAGAGAAGGGTGGTTGACCTTGCCATGTGGTTCCAATATTTTTTGGTTTATTATATTGCATAGGAAAGAACAGAGAAGGGTCTTTGGTCATACCTAAGGGTCGTTCTTGCCATTTTCGACATTGAGCCATTACGTATGCCAACTCTATTCCTTCTTCAACTTCCTTGAGGACTTCTTTTGATCCAAGAAGTGATGGACACTAATACATTGCATGGTCCTTGGTGCATATCAAGCACGTCTCATGTCCAAAGGAAATTCTCTTTGGCTATGCTTCTTTCAGCAGCGTGGACAAAATATGGCTAGCATTTTTTCCACCTCATTTTGTCTTTGTTTGGCATGTAAGATGTTTAACTATGTAGTTAGCATGGCCAAGTTATATGTCTTGAAATATTCCAAGAGGTTGTTGATCTTTGTTCTCGTCACACGTCCACTGGGAGGTCTGCTTCCTCTAGTCACAGAGTCTCGGCCTCCTAGCCTAATGCATGTACCGCCCCATGAAAACTTGATACACAATCAACTAAATTGGACAAATTCTTCTTGATTAATGTCACATTTTCCCATCATATTTCAATTTTCTACCCATTCTTCTCTCATTTCCTTTATCAAAATGGCTTTCAAGGCTGCTTTTGGTAATGTGGAGTGGGGGGATATCTGCAAATTATACTAAAAAAGTTTGACATATTCTTCTAAAGTTTCATTATCCTTCACAGAAATTTTGAATATATCATGTTTTAGATCCCTAGTCATACAGTAGTCCTGGTAATTGGTGAGAAAAATGTGCTTCATGTCATCGCAGGAGTTAATGGTACTTCCACATAAACCCATAAACCATCGCAAAGCTTCTCCCTTTAAATTGGAGGGGAAAAACTTCAATTCCCAAGGATTAGTGGTGTAGTCATATCCTATGCACGATACATTTAACTCCAATAGAAAAGGATTCAGATCCTCTAAGGTCATCCTGTGAAAGGTTGGGATATTTTGTAAAGGAATGGCTTTCATTGAGGCACTGACTACTCGGTTAACAATAGGGTATTCCAACATCGAGGTCTGACCTTGAGGTGGTTGAGTTTCAATTTGATTGAAGATGTGCCAACAATATTCAAGGATTTCTTGGTCAAAAGGTGTTATCTGGGCAGATGGAGTATTCAAAATTTGAAGGAGTTTTACTATGCTACTTAGATCTAGGATGTTAGGCACATATGTTTCAGCCAGGATCACAGGAGATACCAATTTAGATGGTTGTGGGTCTACTTTATCTACTCCACTAGTTTCTCCCTCTCCTTTCAAATTACATGATTTTCCCTCTTGTGAAGGAATAAAGTGTATATTTTTTGTATTTTAAAAAGTTTTCTCAGATCCTTCAGTTTTTCTATGGATCTCGGCGTAATTTGTAGTTGCTAATTCTACCACTTGAGGGACCAAAGTAGATCCCTTTACAGATACTGTTCGATGTCCTATTGACACTCGAGATTTAGTTCTCTGAAAAATTTCTTCTATAAAGTTCAGTCTCCCAATTTTCGTCGATCCCTAGGATATGGTGGTTTTTGGTATTGATTTCTAATCTATTGGTGTCTTTCTTTCCTAGTCATTCATGCTTACACAACCTCTTCATATCTACTAACTTGTTTCTTGTTGGGTACGTAGGTTGCTACCTTCCATTTTCAATACCCGATTCTCTTCCAAGATACAAATTAACTATTATCCTAACAACCTCTGCGGCGACAACGCGAAAATGTTGGTGCACTAAGATGACTTGAGAAATCGATCTTAATCCTACATTAATATGTCAAATTGGGATTCATCTTTCTATTTCAAGGTTGTAAGCACTGTTTGTGCGATAAAAATCAGAGATTGGAATGCAGATAATTAATCCTAAATCCTAACTAATGATTGCAAAAATAAACAATTTCTTAAGAACTCATTACTCTTAAAAAATGCAGAATAAGAATTATTCTATGATTGAAAATTAGAAAGATAAATCAATTTAAAACTACTTTCAAGCAAAGATCTTAATCCACTATCCTAATTCCAAAAGGAAATCAACCTGAATAATCAAATCCACACGTACTAAAGGAAACTACTTGAGTCATGCTAATCATAAGGAACATTTGAAGATAGAATTATTTGCAGAAATCATATACGAAGAGGAAATAAAAATCATATACAAAACTTATTTTCTGTAAATTATAAAAATGATAGTAACTGAGCTATAAGATTTACTTGAACTCAAATTGCATAAGTAACAGCAATATGAATATTCACAGTAAAGCATAAAAATCATATTAGAAATGGATAGTAGGTCTTATAGTGACCGGGTCGAAACCCTCTAGAAGAAAGTGTTATAGAAACTCAGTATGCAGATTTAATGTGAAAACGCAAGTATTTCATTAACTGTAAAAAGGAAATTACAAAATCAGTTCAACCCTTAACGTTCAATATGCATTCATAGTCTTGCTTGAATTTTCCATTGATTACAAAACTTACGTTCTTTTCAATTTACTAGCGTTATATATCTCCTCTGGAATGCTAGCAAAATTAGAGCTTATCTTAAGGATCAGAAGATCCTCAAGTTGTCTTCGCTGGAAAATTGGATTTCCATATCAATATCATATTTTCCCTCGTGCCTTTAGCATGGTCCGCATAGCTATAACAACAACATCTTCATTTATTGACATTGTTGTCTTATCCAAAAGGAACAATAGTTGTCCAATCCATTCATCCTACACATAAACAAGTGAAAACTTAGGCTTTTAATACTAAAAGCATGTAACTTGTTCAACACTAATTTTCATTCCTTTTTCACGGTCTTACTTTGAGAATGTGCTCAAGATGAGAGTAAATTCATGAGAACCATATGATTAATCAAGTAAATGTGGAGGAAAAACATACCTGTTTCATGACCCAACAGTCACATGGGGGGCGGCAGCCCTCCTCTACAGGCTCCAGGGCTTTTTCTTGGACCCTATATTAGGTTGGCACACCTACCTCTGATTTTGTGTGTGGTTTTATCACATGATTTTGGGCATGATGGTTTTATGCCCATAATATTTTGTAGATCTGGTCAAGTGAACTACGATCATGTTCTAATCTAAGGTTAATGAATTAGGGTTTATGGATGCTTCAACATGTATATATATGTATTGTAACATTGAAGGGAATATAATGAAAAATCAATCTAGTAGTCCCAGGTTTGGGATCCAGGGGTAAATACTTGTGTATATTTTTTTATGTTTTATGCTCTCGACATTGTTTATTTTAAATTTTTAGAATTCGTATGCATGTAATTTCTGTATAGGGTTAAAATCTACACTTGGTATCATATTTGTTTTGGATTGAAGGGGAAACCTTTGATGTTGAGGGGTTTTTCTCAAGCATGTGGTAGACCCTATTCAGTGGGAGATATACGAGATCGATACTTGTGGTGAAAGATGATGGTGAGTAGTGGAAATATAGAGTTCGAGAAATTTAATGGTCAAAGTTTTGAGTTGTGGAAAATCAAGATGGACCATCTGCTGGTGGATAAAGATCAGTGGATTGTTGTAGATACGGGTACTAAACCATCGAAAATGTTAGCTAAAGACTAGATAAAGTTGGATTAGAAGGTAAAGAGAAGAATATAGTTGTGTATCTCATATTTAGTATTGTTGAATGTATCAGGGGAATATTTGGCGAAGTCTTTGTGGGAAGAGTTAGGGACTTTGTGCCAATCTAAGTCTCTAGAGAATAAATTGTTCCTGTGGAAAAAATTGTATGACCTAAAGATGAAGGATGGAGACTCGGTGAAAAAGCATCTGAACACCTTTAATACTATGTTAAGACTGTTGTTATCTGTTGATATAAAAAATTCAGATGAAGATAAGTGCATCAGTTTGTTGTGTTCTCTACCAAATTCACGGGATACTCTGGTTGTTACAATAGGTAGAAATGGGATTGCCTTGCAGTTTGATGAAATAGTCGTATCCTTGTTGTCAGAGGAGATGAGACGGAAAAATACAGTGGGGAAAAATGGTGATGCCTTTTCTATATGAGAACAGTCATAGAAAAGAAACAAAAATAAATGCTCGAATGGGAGATCAAAATCTAGAGGGAGATGTAAATCTCCATGAAAACCAGTAGATGTGTGCTGGAAATGTGGAAAGGAAGGAAAATTCAAAATGGACTATAGATCTAAAGCTCCTGAGAAAGGAAAGGGATTTGATGATTCTCCTTATGTAGAGGTGAAAACCACCTCAGATGAAGGTGGGGATGTGTGCTTGGCTTCCTCTTCAAGTATACATGCAGATCATGAGGCATGGTCGATTCACTTAGCTGCATCCTTTCACTTCACTCCCCACAGGGAGTGGTTCTATGAGTATGATAAATATGATGGTGGTGTTGACTTTGTAGGGGATGATAGGAAGGCTAGAAATTTCGCTCACAAAAAAGTCAAGTTCATGTTGCAAGGTGCAAGGATTAGAACACTTCTGAGTCTTCTGCGTATTCCTACATTGGCCAAAAATCAGATTTATGTAAGCAAGTTGGATGACACAGGCGTAAAAACAGTGTTTGATAAAGATACTTGCAAGATGGTTTGGGGAGCACTGATATTGATGTAGGGAGTTTGGATTGGAACATTGTACAAGCTTCAGTGTAGCACTGTTATTTATGGATGCAATAACTCTGTGATTCTTGAAAGTGAAGCAGAAAATCTAGTGGTCTCTAGAGAAAAGACCATGCTATAGCATCAAATGCTTGGCCATATTGGAGAGAAAGGCCTCTGAATACATCATAGTAATGGTATGGTAGAATGTATGTATAATTTTTCTATGGATTTTGATTTCTATGAAAATTGTGTATATGGGAAGAAGAGTCAGGTGAGTTTCCACTAAGTTGCTAAGAGGACAAAATGAATATTAGAGCTTTTGCACATTGATGTGTTTGGACTTGTGTCAGTTTCATCACTTGATAAGTCTTTGTACTATGTATCATTTATAGATGAATTCTCAAGGAATACATGGATATATTTCCCCACGAAGAAATTTTAAGTCTTTGACAAGTTTAAAGAATTTAAGGCTCTCGTGGAAAGCCACGCGGGGAAGAAGATAATGGTGCTGAGGAGAGATAATGGTGGAGAGTTTTGCAAGAAGGGATTTCAAGAGTTCTATAAGAAGTGTGGTATATCACGACATAATACTACTCCATACACACATCAACAAAATGGATTTTCATAAAGAATGAACAAGATGTTGATGGAAAAGGCAAGAAGCGTGCTCGGCGTTTTTGGGTTAGAACAAGAATTATGGGCATAGGTGGTCAGGACTGCATGTTACCTGGTCAACAGATCACCTTCATCAGCTTTGGAGGATAAGACTCCACAAGAGGTACGGATTGATAAAGAAGTCCTCTCTTCCACATTTGAGGGTATTTGGATGTGATGCATTATAACATGTTCCAAACGAGAAAAGAACCAAGTTGGATAGTAAATCTGAAAGGTGCATCGTTACTGGGTATAAGGATGGTTTAAAAGGTTATAAGATTTGGAAGTCAGAAACATGGAAGGTTTTGTACAACCATGATGTGTTGTTTAAAGAGGTGAAAGATGTTATTAAACATGAATTCCTACCAAAGGAACCTAAGAATATCGATTTTGATCTAAAGGAGTAGAAATTATACTCTACAGCAAAAGAGGAATCAGAAGATGAAGAGCCACAAACTCTAGTTGTGAGAAGATCGGTTTGAGAAAGAAGGCAGTGAGAAAGGTGTAGTCCAACTACTTTCTGTTCACTTTTTGCTTTATTTGTTATTGATGATGATCTTAGAACTATCAGGGAAGCAGTATATTCAGAGGATGGAAAACTATAGAAAGTCTCCATGGTTGATGAAATGGTATCTTTGTACAAAAATGAGGCTTGGGATCTGGTGGAGTTGCCGACTGGAAGGAAACCCATTGGAAGAAAATAGGTGTTTAAGAAGAAGATGAATGCAGAAGGCAAGGTGGAGAAATACAAATCTCAATTGGTAGAGAAAGGTTATTCCTAGGTGCCAAAAAATAATTTTGGTGATATTTTTTCTCTTATTTCCAAGGTACGTTCTATTAGATTACTTTTATTTCTTTATACTTATTTTGATTTTGAATTAGAAAAGATGGATGTGAAGAAAACATTTCTTCACATGGATCTGGAAGAAGAGATCTACATGAAGAACCCTAAATAATTTTTGGTGGAGGGTAAGAAGGAACTAGTATGGAGGTTAAAAAAGCCTTTGTATGGGTTAAAACAATCACCAAGGCTGTGGTATCAGAAATTTGATACATATATATGGGGACTTGGCTTCACCAGAAGTAAAGAAAATCATTGTGGGTATTTTAAATTAATTGGTGCCATTTTATTTGGTCTTGTATGTGGATGATATTTTGTCGATTGGAAAGAACAAAGAAATTATCCAGGAATTGAAGACCGAATTGTCCTCCAAATTCGACATGAAATATCTTGTTGATGAAAACCATACTATGGGCATGGAAATTAAACAAGATCAGGAAAAAAAGAAGTTCTCGTTAAACTAGAGGAAGTGTATCGAGACAATATTGTAGAGTTTTAATATGCAGGATAGTAAACCAGTGAAGGTTCCTATTCTTATCGGTGTAAATTTATATATTGAACAATGTCCCAAGACACAATAAGAAGAAGAGGACATGTCCCGTGTTCCATACGAAAGTGTAGTTGATAGCCTAATGTATGCAATGGTCTATACTAGACCAAACATTGCACATGTAGTGGGAGTATTGAGTAGGTTTATGTCAAAAACAAGGAAGGAGCATTGGATAGTAGTGAAGCGAGTTTTCAGGTATTTGCGTGGCACTAGTGGATAGAGTTTTGGACATACGTGGATTTGTTGATGAATACTGTGCTAGAGATCTAGATTAGTGAAGATCTACAAGTGGGTATGTATATAACCTATTTGGAGGGGGATTTTGCTAGATGAGAAGAGAAAGTTTGTAGTGGCACTTTCAACTACAGAGGTAGAATACATGAC
Organism: Pinus taeda; assembly: GCA_000404065.3. Taxonomy (NCBI): domain Eukaryota; kingdom Viridiplantae; phylum Streptophyta; class Pinopsida; order Pinales; family Pinaceae; genus Pinus; species Pinus taeda. Next base: position 32,210 of record APFE030277030.1, read on the forward strand.
AACCACTCATGCAAGAAAGGAAGAAGTTTGGTTGCAAATATTGCATTCACATATGGGGTTGGTACAATGAGCTATATAGCCAAAGTGTAATTTTGTTGCCAAATAACCCTGCTTATCATTCAAAGACAAAGCACATTGATGTTCAGTATCACTTTGTGGGCGATATGGTTGAGGAAAAAAATGTGTTTCTGGTAAAAGTAGACAATTTGAAGAAAATCGCAGATGCATTGACAAAGTCTGTGAGCACTGAGAAGTTCTCTTGGTGTAGAGAAATGATGGATGTTCCAGTGCTGGACCAATGACTAAGCTCTCCTGTGGAAAGAAAACAACAATTGGGATAATGTTGGATGTGTGTTATATTATTTCCATGACTAGCCCCATGTCATGGGGGGTAATAGGGCAAGTGTTAGCCTCCCCTGTTCATTGCGTTGGCTACAACAGGGCTTTGTGTGTGGCTTTCGCACATGGTTTTGGGCATGATGGTTTTCTACCCATGGTATTTTGTAGATCCAATCAATGGAACTATAGTTATTTTTTAATATAGGGTTAATGGATTGGGACTTATGGATGCTTCAACATGTATGTATAGGTATTGTAACATTGAAAAGAATATAATGAAAAATCAATTTGGTAGTTCTAGGTTTGGAATCCAGGGGAAAACATATGTGTATATATGTTTTATATTTTATGGTCTCACCATTTTTTATTTTCTATTTTTAGAATTTGTAACCATGTAATTTCTCTACGGGGTTAAAACCTACGAGGCACAGATTTGGAGGTTTTATTGAGGCAGTTTAAACATTAGGGGAATTTTGAGGTCTAAAATGGGTCTCCTAATAAAAATGTACAACCAAAATAAACTTTATAAGAACCAATAGGATTCAAGATGATGATTTCAACCATGGGGGATGACTCATCATTTTTTAAGTAAAAATGTAAAAATATTATGAAATAATAAAATAATAAAACTACTTTTTCAACTCATATTTAAACTTATGTCCCTAAGGTTTTAATCAGATCTCAAGAGGGAGTACTCGTTGGATGCAAAATTTAATTCCTCATCCAAGGAGTACTCATGTTTCATACTTTCAATGGACCCTGCAACATGAGAAATGAGAAATACATGAAAAGAAGTTATTACAATAACGTTTTCCATGGATTTCTCATTTTCGTGTAAAAAGGCCATCAAAAGTATGCAACATGGGTACTCCTTGGATAAGGAATCAAATTACTGATCCAACGATTGTTTCCTGTCCAAATTTGAGTAAACCCATAAGGAGATAAGTTGAAGATATGAGTTGAAAAATAGTTTTTTCTTTTTTCCCTCTAAAATTTGATGATGTAACCTAATATCATTTTATTATTTCCACTATTATTTTATAATTTCCATAGGAGGCCCATTTTAGACCTCAACAATTCCCTAATTTTTCATTTCATGACAAGTCATGACCTTAGTGTGAGTACAATGGTCACAAGGATGGTACGTTTCTTTTTCTCAATCGATGCGCTTTGTAGGAGGTGTTGCGCATTCATCATTTTCATTTCCAAATCTCAATCATTGCTATTAATTCCACTCCAAGCTATTTTGGGAGATTATTTCAACTTTTCCATTCATCCAATATCGCTCATTTTCTTTTTAGTCACATTGGAAACCTGTGGTGTAGTTGTGCTAAGTTGCCACAAAAAGGAGGCAAGGGCACTATGTTTCCACACAACACTACTTTCCTTGTCAATCCAAAGAACAAACTCCATTAACAAGTGAAAAATTGAATTGAGCTTTATTCCATTGGTTGTGAATAAATTTTTAGTGCATGCATGGGCTGCTAAAATCGTTTAAACCCTGTCAAGAGAGACAATTGATCTTCGCTGCCTTTTTTGTAATTCGTTGCGCTTTCTAAAATCACTGTGTTTTCTCCTAATTGTTGCAATACCACACAATCCTCATGTTTTTCATTTCTTCATTTCCAAGGCCACATTCTACTTCTTAGATTTTCCATGTGTAAATTGTCCTATTTTTTGAATTTCATAGAATCCCCTCACCCTAATTGTTGTGCTTGTTTGAAACCCAATTTCCTTGATTGCTACATTTTTCACAAGGCATGAAAATTGTCCCTTTAAATTCTTCATCAGTAGCTAATAATTTACAAGTTGTTTAGGCTTTTTTTTTGTGATTATTCTCTTATGTATATCTTCCTATTTCTTAGTCATCATCAAAGGTTTAATTGGAAAGGGCCCTCCTTATCATTACTCATACACTATTCCACAAAACAAGTTTCTTAAAACCCTAGACTATTCACTACTACAAAAAAAACAAAAACATGTCAACTCTAGAGGAAAGGAAGCACAAGGTAGATGCCCTTGTTCGATTTGAGCCACAAGATGCTACATTTATTGATGTATGCCCATTAGAGTGGATTTTGAGTAGGTGGTGTGTTTGATATTTTGTGAAAAGATTTAGGGTTACAATCTACAATTGACAAAGAAGTTTTCCAAGGGTTTTGATGGATTTCAGGTGAAAGTTGGAACACTTACTTTTCTAGTGATAGTCCAATCAATGGTTGATGCCACTAAGCTCCCTTTACATGGTGAGGAATGGTTTATGGGTATGGGATTACAGTTGACTCATTTAAAATATTTTTTGAAACCACAATACCATGAGGGTTATGGGTCTATTGTTCCAAGGAGTTATATATAGGATCACCATATTAAACTGATGGAGGTGATTCAAAGGTATTTCACATGTGAAGGGAGGTTCAATAAAGTTTATCAGTATCATATTAGGCTCCTAATTAATTTTACCAGAAGAAAAGCTTTGAATTGTCCTTACTATTTATTTAGGAGTCTCAGTAAAATGGCTAATAGAGCTCAAGAAAAGGGGAGTCAGATTGAACCAGTTTTGTTTCATTTTTCATTGATTAAACTGCTATTGATAAATGAGTTCGAAAAGAAGGAGAAGTTATGGAAATAATATTTTATCTCTTCAGGGTGGATGACACAAGATTGTGATCACCAAAGAACTAAGAGAGAAACCCCATCAGTTGCAATGAAAGAGGCATTACCTGTAGTAGTTAGCTCAGTAAAAAATCCTTTGATTAAGAATAAATCAATTGACAAAATAAGTGAAATGAAACCTAACTTCTCTCTCGATGTAGAAAGAGTGTCTGGGATACAGAAAACAAGAGCTTCAGCCAAAAGATTGCCTATAGACCTTAAACCCGTTCAAGTTATTGAATCATAAAGTGCACATGAAGAAGTGGATGTTGATGAAAGGGACCAAAGAATTAAATATTTGCAAGATTAGTTGGAAAAATCCCATCTAATGGTAGCATATTTGCAGCAAGAAAATAGAGAACTCGGGTAGAAAGTATCACAAGAAGCTAGCCACCATCGTGAAGGAGAACCATCAAGGAGAGCATAGGCACATAATTTTAAGTACAAAATCAAACATATCATAGATGTGGGATACGTGCAAGTGATAGTTGAGTAGTCAAGCAGAGCTAGAACTAGGTTTCCTACCAAGATAGAAATGAAAATGAAGGAGACTACTAAACTAGAATAAAAGGTGGTTCTTGATGAGAAAAAATAGTTTGAAAAATTGTTGGAACAACTTAAAGGAGTTCAAAAGAAATTAAATTGGCTTAAAGAAAAAGGTGAAAGGGATCAGATGAATTTTTTTAAGTAATTAACTATCCTCGATAAGGCCAAATATAAATTAAAGTAGACCTTTCCTTTCCATAGGCAAGTGAGAAATTTTTATACCCAAAATTTTGTCTTGAAGAGGAGACTTAGATTAGTAAACAACAACTTATTGAGGCCAAGAAATCAAGAAGAAAGAGGAAGAGGGGAAAGTTGGATATACTAGCAGAGGCCAACATAGAGGTAAATATTCATCAGGAGGATGCCACTAATCTCTAAAAAAAAATATTTTTTCTCAAGAAGTCAACAATAGGTCAGTTTTGGTGGAGTTTGCAAAAATGCAGCAAGGACTTACTGCATTTTTTATATAGTCCTTTATGCTGATGATATAGTGAAAATTTGAAGTTTTGATTGTCTCATGGGATGTTATAATAATGTCACAACACTGATATTTTTCCTCTAGCACTCTTTCTCATAATAAGCCATCATATGCTCAAAGTTTGAAGGTGATGCAAAAGTTGACATTTTGTTGCGAAAGTATGCTACATTACCATCCAAGAGGATCAAATGATCACGAGGTCTACAACCATTTCAAAGGATGTTTAAGGAATTCATTTCCATCATAGGGATATTTTGAAATTACCTAGTTGCTCATTTTCTTCATAGAAAGGACAAAAATATAAAAAAATTGAGGCGCTGCCAAGGTTGTTGTGAAATTGGGATTTTAGTAGTATATGTTGCGTTTTCACACAGTCTTCATGTTTCCCTATAAATTCAAAGTTTTTTGCCTCCTAAAGGCTATTTAATCATGTTATTAGGTGGAATAACTCCTTATGGTGGTATGGTTAGTGGTTTTTTTTTAGTAGTTATGATTTTAATCATGTATAAAGTTTAAAAATGCATTAGGTAATTAGTTCCTATTCTTATGAAAAGTAGGTGAACAATTCGATGTATCTAGTTGATTGACTAGTTTCCTTTTGGAAAAATCAACCTGGCTAGCTGGGGATGGAATAATTTTTATATATAATATGTAAAATTATAATAAGACGATTATGTTGATAATATTTGAGAGAAAGACACTTTGAGTGCATTGCAGTTTTAGAATATTTTTTCCAGTGAATGAAAGATAGAAGGTGATTTGCAGGGATTCATTTCTCAGATATTGATGGTGTTGTGCTTCTTTATAATTGTACGTTTGTCTTATGTTTATACATCTCTTGAATTTATGTATTCATGCTTGGGAGAACTAGATTTTTAACTCATAATTAATCTAAATGGTGCTCTGATTTAGTTTTACCAAGTGATCTATGTCTTCTTCTTAAAGAAACCTTTAGAATTCATCTTCAGTTTGGGTGCTCTATGTGTTGTTTTAAACCTTTCTTAATCACCCTCCTAGAATGATTTAACTTGATTTCATCACCATTACTATCTACCTCGACCCTGGGAAAAACCCCTTTCTCTGTGCATCATATCACTGGACAAATAACAAATTTGGCATGACTCCATAACCAATGGATCTTTCACCTTTCTTACTAGTAACCCTTTGAAACAGTAGACCTTATTCAACACTATACCTAGCCTAATATCATATTAGTTGAAAAACCTAAGTGAGAGAACCCTCTCTAAGGCTAGAAGGTCTAGACTCTAGCCTAAAAGTGGTTTATATTTACTTCTGAATTTTCTCTCCTTTTCCTAGGGAAATTTATGGTTTGCTAACATTTTAGTGTTGGTTTCGGTGAACAAATGCTAAATTTTCTCTAGTAAAACATTTGTTTGTGAATCTTAATCCTAGCTCCGATGGGTGATAGTAAGATAGGAATAATTAGGTAGAAATTTTCACCTAGAAGATGTGTTTAAGCCCAGCTGAAATCAATTTTCTTTGAAATATGGCTTCTCAAAAGATAGATACAAGATCACATCCAGACCACGATCGCCCTGAAGTTGTAAGTGATCTTGAGAAATCTCTTAGAAAGAATAAGTTTGAAGAAGGTGAAGCAAGCAACAACCCTCTTGAGAGATCTTACACCCTTCTTGAAAGTATTGTAACAGTTGAAAACATTGAGTTTGATTTTCCATTTGAGCGAAGTCGTTTCAGATCTAAATTTTTATATTTTCTGTCTGAGACATTCATTGACGAGTTTGAAGTAAAACCATACATTCCATCCCAGAAAGTTGGCATTTAAAAGTATGATAGAGAGATTTTACATGAATTTTGTAAGCTTGAGCAATTGGTCATTCAACTACATGAAGTTGTTAAGAAGTCACCTATATTTTAGCAAGTTGTGCCAACCTCTGCTTCCCGTCTATTTGCCTTGCCTTTGAATCTTCCGTACTATTTTTCTGTGCTCTTATATACTGTCCTTACTCCTTCCATCACAAAAACCCAGCAGAACATAGTTTCACCATATTTTAAACCTTCATTACCGAGAATAACAAGATCTCTAACCACTCTCATGGCGAGTTGTTATGCTCCACTAGCATTACAAGGACCAAAAAATGATATGCTAAGGCATTATGGGTAGCACCTACCTCTATTTTATGGCACTGGACTCACTACATCACAACAACATGTAGACCAAATGAATGACTTTGCAGGTCTTGAAGAAGTTGATCATGATGATGTTAAGATGAGGCTTTTTCTCGAAGCCTTGTTGGAGAAGTCAAAAAATGATATATGGGACTAGAAGAAGGTATTATTGCTAATCTTGAACAGTTTCATCAATTTTTCCTTTATAAATGGGAAGTCAAGAAGAACCCATTTCAAATACTACCATAATATGAAAATTTGAGGAGAACTCTGGGAGAATCAGTCCATGATTTCTCAATCATATTCAATCATTTTTATATTTTTATCCCATTGGAAATAAAACCTCCACTAGGTTTGGCCTTACTTCACTATATGGATGGATTTTGTGCTATTTATAGCTTACTAATTATGGGAGATAAACCCAACTGCCTTATAAGAGATGCAAAAGAATGTTTTCTGTGTAGAGGCTAACTTGCTGGCAAATAAATCCAGGTTGATGGCAAATTAGGATGACTATTAAGGAAGAGCCTTCGATATCATTGGAGACTAATTTGGACACTTCAATGAAGACCATGGAGAAGATGATGGAGAGAATGAATCTAACATATAGGTTTCTTGCAAGAGAATGGAAGGGAGGTCCGCAAATTAGAAATCATAATTTCAAAAGGCAACAAATTCAAATTAAACAAAGAGACCAGAGGAATCTAGTTGATCAACAACAGATCAGACCACCTTTTCAATAGAACTATGAAGAAGAGGAGGAAATAAAAACAAGAGATCCATATCTGGTTCAAGATCACCTTCACTGTTTTGGTGAAACATGGGACACCATATTTTTAACATTAGAGGAGAAATGTTTGTTCTGAAAACCATGGAAAGATGTCATGTATATAGAATCAGAGGAGTATAAGAAGGGGTATCAAAATGCAGTTTTCGAGGTACAAAAAGAAATAAAAATTGAGAAATATAAACGTGTCGGTTAATCCTCCAATGAAATCCCAAGCTTATGCATCTTCTACAAGCCTAAAGAAAGTTGATCCTCCAAAGGAGATCCTTGAGAAGAAAGATGCTGCCACCAAAGAATTAGAAAAGGGTTAGTCATTGTTTAGTTTGGAAAATGAGATATAAAAAATCAAAATTTCTATCCCATTTTCTGAACTCACTAAGAATGAAGTATACATAAGTCAGGTTATTAAAGCTTTGAAAGTTGGAGAAGTTTCAGATACTATGAACCTTAATGATGATCACATAGAGCTGATGTTTGGTCCTGAATTCTAAGAAGGTTATCAAGATGGAAATGTGCCACCATTTAACTAAGCCTGAATACACATAATTTGATCCTTCATAATTCCATGTTAGATTCAAGTGCTTCACACAATTTATTGTCAAATTTTGTCATGGAAAAGTTGGGTTTAGATACTACAAGGCCATACAAATATCTTTCCTCTTTTTATTCCAGTTTACTAAAATTATTGGGTTTGATTAAAGAATTTTGTATTATTCTTACTCAAATTTTAGCTAGAAGAATAATTATGGATGTAGTTGTAGCTGACATTCCTCCAAAATATGGCATCTTGTTATCGAGATCTTGGGGTGAAAAATTGAAGTGTTCTCTAAAGATGGACATGTCATATGCTATTATCCCTGCATTCGGACAACAAAGGAATTTTTATGGGTAAACTCTCATGAAGTGTGTGGTAAGTATTCAAGACAAAAAAAATAATTCTCTTGTTGATCTTTTACATTCAGATATGGATTCATTCATACTATATAATGATATATGTTCAGAGTAAGATGCTCAAAAGAGGGGCAACAAATTAGAAGAGGAGGTATGTAAAATGATGGAAGAAAAATGAAAACCTGATGATGATGAAGAAGTCATGTGGAATATGGATTTTGATGGATAAGTTAGTAAGTGAGGGGTTGGAGTTGATGTATGGAGTATGAGCCCGAAACTAGGCAAGTTGAAAACCTACTCTTATAGGCTTGGTTTCAAATGTACAAACAATTTTGTTGAATAGGAGGCACTGATTTTCGGACTGTATCTATTGAAAAGTTTAGGATCCATAAGGATTTTAATCGATGGGGACTAAAAACTAATCATAAAGAAAAATAAAGGTGTGTATTGAACCAAGCACCCTAGAATGAGGGTATATAGAAATTTTGTTTTAGATTTTCTGCAATGTTTTCGAGAATACATTTTGTCTATGATTCCTAGAGATCATAATGTAGTTGCTCATGCATTTTCAACCTCAAAAAATACACTTATGATTCCCATTCATCGAAACAAGAACTATGAAATTGAGGTTAAACATAGGGGACATTACCTAGACAATATAAGGTAATTGCAAGTTTTTGATAATGATAAACAACTAGAAATTTTCCTGCAAGTGAAAGGAGAGTTTTCAAAAATGCACATTGATGAAGGAAATAATTTTGACAGTGATGTGGAGGGAGTTTATATAAATAATACCAGGGATAATCTTGACAAGCATGAATCATACCTTCAATTTTTGTATCTGAAAAATAATGTGATCTCAAGATTCTTAGTCCCACTAGAGGAATTATTTGATTTCAATTTTGTGGCTCATATGCCTAAACTACTACCTATTGAGACTGAGGTGGAAGACTTTAACATAGGAATTGATGAAAGACCCAAAATTGTGAAACTTTCTAAATTTTTAGTTCTTGAGGAATAGAAGAAACATATTGATCTCATGAAATAGTATTCTTATGTCTTTGGATGGGGTATGAAGACATAAAGGCCTAAGATACGAGCATCATCCAATACACCATTCCTATCAAGGAAGGATAGAAACCATTTAAGCATACGCTAAGGAGAAGTAACCCCGCTTTCTTGCCCTTAATTGAGAAGGAGGTAAGAAAACGTTCTGGTGCAAAGATTATTTTCCCTTTGAGGTTTTCTAAGTGGCTATCAAATTTAGTTCTAGTGATGAAAAAGTATGGAGAGATAATATTGTGTGTTGAATTCAAAAACCTTAATAAGGTATCTTTCAAAGACAATCACCCCTTTCCAAATATGGATCACATATTACAACGGGTAGTTTTTTCTAGGAGGATTTCATTACTTGATGGCTTCTCTAGATACAATCATATTTTGGTACATTCAGATGATCAAGAAAAAAGAACTTTCACTACGCCATGGGGAACACTTATGTATGCAAATATGCCTTTTGTACTGATTAATGCAAGGGAAACCTTCCAGAGGAATATGGACATCGTGGTTTTTGATGAGAAATATATGTTTATTGTTATTTGTATTGATGACATTACTATGTATTCTAATTTTGATCAATATCACTTGCATAATTTTAATATTGATTTTAGGAAGTGCAAGAAGTATTGTATCTCTTTGAACCAAAAGAAGTACATTTTTGGAATGGAAGAAGGTAAGTTACTTGGACACATAATTTCTAAACATGGCCTTAGAAATGACCCAATAAGAATTGAGGTAATTCGGAAGATTGTTACCCAAAGGAATAAAAAGGAGGTCTAGTCTTTTCTTGGCAAGATAAATTTTCTGAGGTTATTTATTCCAAATATTGCTAAAATCATAAGGGCCCTAACAAATATGATAAGAAAAGATAGTGAAATAAAATGGACTATTGAAGAAAAGAGGTCATTCAATGAGGAAAAGTCATCCTTAACTCATGCTCCTATTTTGGCTAGTCCTAATTACACAAAATATTTCATCATTTCCTACTTTGTCTCAGAGCACACTATTGCAAGAGTATTGATGCAGAAAAATCAAGAGAATCATGAGCAACCTATAACATTTTTTAGTTGGGTTTTAAGGGATGTTGCTCTAAAATATAACATAATGGAGAAGCAATATTTTTCATTAGTGAAGGCTTTGAAGTATTTTAGGGTTTACATACTACATTCTCACATAATTTCCTTTGTTCCTAATGTTGTAATGAAGGAGATTCTCACTCAAACTAACCTAGAAGGAAGGAGAGGTGAGTGGATAGAAGTCATTTTGGAATATTATGTTGAAATTAAGGCCAGTAAACTAATAAAGGATAAAGGAATAGCTAAAATGATGATTGAGTTAAATCTACATGCATTGGACATTAATTTTATTGTTGTCCAATCAGAAGAAAATGATGAGAAAGTTTTTAAACAGGTGTCAGAAAGCTTCCTCTCTTCCCCCTGGTAGACTAATATCATTTCTGTTTTTAAACGCCTACAAGCTCCACCTGGTTTAACAAAAACAAAAGTAAGGTTTCTTAAGTTAAAAACTATTAAATTTTACATTCTAGATCAGTATTTATATTGGAAAGGTGCGGTAGGTATATTTTTTAACTCTTTGTTGGAATATGAGGCAAATCAAATAACAAAGGAGTTACATAAATTTTACTTTGAGGGCATATTTTTTGGAAAACCACAACAAATATAATTTTGAGAGTGTTTGAGGTTTTGTGAAAATATTCAGGGGTACAATCTATAATTGACTAAGGAGTTTGCCAAGTGTTTTGATGGATTGTGGGTGAAGGTTGGAACAATTACTTTTCTAGTCACAACCTAATCAATAGTTGATGCCACTAAGATCCCTTTAGATGGCAAGGAATGATTTAAGGGTATGGAATTAGATTTGACTCATTTCAAATAATTTCTGAAAACCCAATACTAGGATTGGTATTGGCATGTTTCTCTAAGGAGTTACCTACAAGACCACCATACTAAACTATTGGAGGTGATTCAAAGGTATCTCACATGTGAAGGGAGGTTCAATAAATTTTATCAGTATCATATTAGGATCCTAATGCATTTTACCAGTAGAAAGCATTTGAATCTTCCTTACTATTTATTTAGGAGTCTTATTAAAATGGTTGATAGATTTTAAGTAAAGGGGAGTTAGATTGAACCAAGTTTGTTTCATTTTTCATTGATTAAATTGCTGATGATAAAGGAGGTTGACAAGAAGGAGCAATCATGACAAGACTTTTTGATCTCTTTAGGGTGGATGAAACAATCTTGTAATAGCCAAAGGAGTAATAGAGACACCCCATGAGTTGAAATAAAAGATGCCTCACCTACAGTGGCTAGCTCGTCAAAAAAACCTTTGACTAAGAACAAATTAGTTTACAACAGAAGTTGAAAGGAACTTCACTTCTCACCTAAGGTAGAAATAGTGACTAGGGGACTTAGAACAAGAGCTTCAGCCTAAGTATTTTCAATATACCTTACACCTATCCAAGTTGTTTAATCATAAAGTGCACATGAAGTAGTGGAAGTTGATGAAAGGGATGAGAGAATTAAAGATTTCCAAGATTAGACGGACAAATATCATATAATGGTAGCCTATTTTTAGCAAGAAAATAAATAACTCAGGAAAAAAGTATCACAAGATGTTTTGCACAATAGTGAAGGAGAACCATCAAGGAGATAATTCGCACATGATGTTAAAGACAAAAGAAAACAGATCATAGATGCGGGAGATCTGCAGGGGATAATTGAGCAATCAAGGAGACCTAGAAATGGGTATGCTTCCAAGATAAAAGTGAAAATGAAGCTGGAAAAAGGTAGTTTTTAATGAGCATAAAGATTTTGAAAAATTGTTGGAACAACTTGAAGAAGATCAAAGGGATCAACTCAATTTGTTTAAGAAATTAAAATTTGTTGAGCATGTCCTTGATAAGGCTAAACATAATTTAGATTGGAGGTCCTTCTCTCTACACAGGAAAGTTAGAAATTGGTATACCATAAATATGGTTTGAAGAGGAGTCTTAGATTAGTGAAACAATATCTTACTGAGGCCAATAAATCTAGAAGAAAGAGGAAGAGGGGAAGATGGATATACTAGAAAATGCAAAAGCAAAGGTAAATATTCATCAGGAGGATGCCACTAAGCTCTAAACTTTGTCCTTTTGCTCAAGAAGTGATTAATAGGTTAGTTTTGGTAGAGTGTGCAAAAACACAAGGACTAGATGCACCTTTTATATAGTCCTTTATGCTGATGATATAGTGTAATTTTGAAGTTTTGATTATCTTGTGGGGTGCTATAAGGATGTCAAAACACTTATATGTTTCCTCGAACATTGTATATTAGAATAAGTCATCATATGCTCATAATTTTGAAGGTGATGCGAAAGTTGATAGTTTTCTATGAAACTATGCTACATTGCCAGCCAAGAGGATCAAGTGATCAAGAGTTTTGCAACCATTTCAAAGGATGCTTAAGGAGTTCATTACCATCACCGAGATATTTTGAGATTACCTAGTTTCTACTTTTTGTCAGAAGAAGGCCACAAAGATACAGAACTTGAGGCGGTGCGAATTTTGTTGTGAAATTGGGAGTTTTGCAACAGATGTTGCATTTTCACAAAGTCTTGATTTCACCTTGTAAATATGAATTTATTATCTCCCATAGTTTTTTTAATCATGTTGTGAGGTGGAATAACTTCTTAGCATGTTATGGTTAGTGGTTGTTTTGAGCAATTCTAATTTTAAAGGTGTATTAAGTTGAAAATTGTATTAGGTAATTAGTTCCTATTTTTATGCAAAGTAGGTGAACAATTCGATGTATCTAGCTGATTGACTATTTTCCTTTTGGAAATTTGGTCTCGCTAACTAGGTGCAATTTGTTAGATTGGAGAGAAAGGCACTTTGAGTGCATTATATTTTCTGAATATGTTTGCCAATGAATGAAAGAGAGAAGGTGATTTGCAAGGATTCACGTGTCAGATCTTGATGGTGTTGTGCTTCTGTCTAATTGTAAGTTTGTCTTATGTTTCTACATCTCCTGAATGTATGCCTTCATGCTTGGAAGAACCAAATGTTTAACTCAAAATTCATCTAAATGGTGTTTTCATTTATTTTTACCCAGTGATCTATGTTTTCTTCTTAAATCAACATCTAGAATTCATCTACAATTTTGATATGTTTTCCACCTTTCTTAAACTGACCGTTCTACAATGATTTAACTTTATTTCATCATTAAGACTACTTACCATGTCCCTGTAAAAAAACCCCTTCTCTCTGCATCATATCACTGGAAAAATAATATCTTTGACATGACTCCATGCCCAATGGACGTGTCTCCATTCTTACTAGCATCCCTTTGAAAAAATAGACCTTATTGAGCACTATACCTAGCCTAATATCATATTAGTTGAAAAACATAAGTGAGAGAGCCCTCTCCAAGGCTAGAAGGCCTAGATTCTAGCCTAAAAGTGGTTTCTGGTTACCTTTAGAATTTTTCTCCTTAACCTAGGGAAATTTATGGAGTATACTCCTTTTCAGCATGCAATTATTCATTTCTAAATCTTTATCATGGGTTGTTGTTTACATTTTTGTAACAACTATAGCTTTGTACTCTCATATTGTGAGTCATGGGCCCTATTATATGTGTGGTCAGGAGTCAAAACTGTTTTGAGAGAGAGAGATTTGAGTCATTTAAACCTTGTTTTAGCTAGTCATTTAAACCTTGTTTTAGCTCCTATATGCTATTTCTTACAGTCATGTGTGGGATTTAAGATTCATTATGTAGCCATATAATCCCATATATCACTTTTGTGTCATTAGTGGAGTTATATTTCAGCTTTGAGGAAGCATCATATAGTCACATTCTTCTGGCCATACATTAGGCCTATGAAGTCTTGCACTTTCATTTCACATATTTTTGGGTCATAGTCCATGGTTCTCTTGAGTAGCCTCCCACATGTGCGTTATAGACATTTTTTGGCACTACAACCACAATCATAAATGCCCATAAAATGAGGGCTCCTAAGTCCCTAAAAGTGTTGCTTCACTACCTAAAGGAACAAGGTTAGGTGATTACACCATCTCCCAGAAGTTCTCCACTAAAAACTGCTCAGAAATGGTCAAAACGGGACCATACTGAATACCCAGTGCAGAGGGTGCAATGCATATCACCTTCCTAGTGTAAAGGGTGAGATGCATACTGGATGGCCCCTCTGTAGGGTGCGATGGGCGAGAATGGATTAATGGAAGAGACAGTTCGCGAGGTGGAAGACCATAGAATCTTCCAGAAGCTTCCCCTCTGACACTTGCCTCTTGGTTTTCGACCAGGTATGAGTAAGAGATCATCAGTCTCCAAGTGGAATCAAGAACTATCAGAGAGAGGACACTAATCAAAACCCTAGGAGATGACTCACCCCCTACAATCATCTATATATGGATCCCTCATTACAGAGATCTAGAGGTTGGAATCTTGTTTCTTGTAGAGAAGTGTTGTTGGTTTTCTGGTGAAACTTCATAGTGTTGGGTGATCTAAGCTTTACTTGACATGAAGAAGGGCTTTATTGCTGGAGGATGATGCTAGGTCAGAGCAATTGGTTGTAATCCTCTTGCTATTCTTGATATTAATAAATCTATTCAAGTTTTCCTCCACATTCTTGTATGTTTGATTGTATATGCATTTGTGTGGTTAATACATATCTGGTCCTGTGTTATTTATGAATATAGATCTCTGTTCTTCGATAGTATTATGCTGCTTTGATTCCACAGGTGCACTTTGAAGCTGGGCAGATGAAGAAGAAGCAGCAAAGATCTATCAGGAAGGAGAGGAATCAAGCAAGGAACCAAGCGCAAGACTAAGGTAGGTGTCCTTTGTTCCACTCTTATCTATTTTTCATAAAGGAAAGCGAAATTAGTCTTTACTTGTTTGTTTCTAAGATAGCTACCAGTCTTAGTGGGAATAGCAGCTCCGAGTGGACACTGTTCCTGGTAACAATGTGGCATGGAGGAAATGATTGTTACATAAGTAATTTTTTCAACAAATTGGGGAGACAATTTTAGCCTCTTGTACATCTTCAAGAGTAGTATACTCAATGAGGAAAGACATGATTATCGTATAATTATTCACTTATCATAGAGAGAGAGGGAGATTGTTGAAATCCACACTATGCTATTGATGCATACGATTTGTTTCTACTTAGAGATTACTACTATTGATGGTTATGTTGTTGTTGCCCAAATTACATAATTCATGATGGATGTAGCTTGGTGATTCTTTATGATGGTGATCAAATTTATTTATTATTGATGCTATTGAATTAGGAGAGTGTTTTCTGCTTGAAGATGTATTGTGGTTAGATTCAGCTAATGTCGAGGGGGGGCTATTGATTTTTTAGTTATCACTACCATTGATGATATTTTTACCCATTTTCCATTTTTTCAAAGGGGGAGTTCTTGAGGAGATTAGTTTTTCCAAGGAAAATATTAGTTGGATGGTTAGAATGGGTTTCCATCAACGTTAAAGGGGGGGATTGTTGGCATTGATGATGCAATTGTTTTTGTAGTTACTAGTTGCATTGAATGATGAT
This sequence comes from Pinus taeda, assembly GCA_000404065.3. Classification (NCBI taxonomy): domain Eukaryota; kingdom Viridiplantae; phylum Streptophyta; class Pinopsida; order Pinales; family Pinaceae; genus Pinus; species Pinus taeda. The sequence goes on from APFE030277030.1 coordinate 47,684, forward strand.
TGGCATTGATGTCAACCTAGGCATGTATTGAAAATGAATATGATGCTTTTGGTTATGTTTCTTCACTTGTTAGTTGCAAGGTGTTTACCTTGGTATTGACATTATAGTTGTTAGTATCACTATGGTATTATTACCTTGGTATTGGTTTGTGTGTGGTGTAAATTGACACTTGGTATTGGCATGACATGTATTAGTATAACCATGGTATTTACCCAAGGTATTGACTTGGATATTACCATGGTGCATGTGACTTGGATATTGCCATAACCATGGTATTTACCTGTGATATCGACTTTGAGATTATCATTGTGGAAGTGTTTATGGAATTGGCATAACCATGGTATTTACCTATGGTATTGACTTGGATATTACCATGGTACAAGTGTCTATGGTAGTGGAGCAACCATGGTATTTACCTATGGTATTTACTTGGAGATTACCATGGTACATGTGTCTATGGTATTGAGATAACCATGGTATTTTCCTGTGGTATTCAGATGAAGAAATTGTTTAAATAAATGAGAATATCTATCATTTTTTTGTTACACGATGGACATATTGGAGAGTTGAGGTCTCTTTAGAGCAAATAGGTCGAAAATATATAGTAGGAAAATATTCAGAGACAAATGGTAGTATTGAGAGGATAGGAAGATGCATGGAGATGTCAGCATATGTGATTGAGTTACATAGTTAGGTCCGTTGGTAAGGAAATAATTTCCAACACTTGTCGCAGAGATAAATTTGAACCAGAATGCGTTGATCAATGCTTAATAGCTGAGAAAAGTTTACAAAATGTTACTATTGTAGAGTTTAGAGCTTGATGGAATATAAGATGAGCAGACCATAGCTCTTTGCTTATACGACTAATTTGTTTGTTTTTTCGGGGGAAGAGAAATTGGTATACATGGCTGTAGTAGTATTTCATGTTTTATATGGCTATTTTAGGTTGCATGATTGAGTTTTTGCATCTAGATTATTTGCAGCTAATGTATTATGGCAATGCGAGTTGAGGATTATGTGTGGATGTGAGAGAGAGTTATGTGTTAAGTTGATTCACAGCTAATGCATTGAAAAGTTGTTGATGGTCTAGTGATTGATGTTTTGTTTGAGAAGAAAGTGTTGTGTTGAGATCTTTTGATTATGTTCTATGAATCTATTGTTATTGGGATGTTCATGTTAAGTAGGTCAAGGGTTCTAGTTTGAAAATGGATGAAAGGTGAACCACATAGAGAATTGGAGTAGGGGCTCTGTCAAAACAATTATTGAGAACAAATTTCTTCATAAGTCATATAGAAGTTGGTTGAGGCTCATTGTTCATGAAGGATTCTAGCGAATGGTGGTATATAGAGTCATCAGATGGAGATCAATGTTACTCTCAAATAGTTGTCATTTTGTATTCTCTATGTAATGATTTTATTGACAGATAATCAAATATAATTAGAAACACAACAACAACCAGCATGGTTTTTGACCTAAAGGGGGTTTTCCACTAGATATCATGTGTTCCTATGTGATGTGATGATTTGTGTCTCATTGTGCATACTTATTTCATATTTTATGGCTCTCATATGTTGATTCTTATTGAAGTTGCATGTTTAGATATACTACTTATTTCTTAAGTTATTAATTGATTAATATATTGAAGAAAGAATTTTAAATTCATGTAATTGTTATCACTATTCGTTTAGCCCCCCCTCCCCACCCACAATAGTGACCCTACTTCCAATAAAATCTTTTACAGTTGATGGACATATGACAGAATTTAAAACACATGATTTTCATAATTTCATGAAGGTATTATCATCATTTAAATTTTACTAGTAACATTGACTATGTACAAAATATATTTTGATAATCTGTATTGTGAGAAAAATTACTAATGATCTTTGATAAATTTGTTTTATATCATATCATACCATTGAAAATTAGGAAGGATTCATGTCTTACTGTTGACTTAAGGAATTCCATAAGTCGATTGTCAACATTTGTAGGGTATGTGTTATGAAATATTCATGTGTGAGAGACATAGAGATATTATATTACTCTTTGTTTTTTTACTAAAGGTTCATACTAATTTCCTATTCTTATATTTGGTGGGTGTCCTCCACGGAGATCCACAAATGTGAAGTGCCAAAATGGAAGAAAAAAAATACATAAATTGTTTGTGTATTTGTGAAGGAGCTCCCTACAAGTCCATTTACTTATACACCAAGTTGATGACATTGAATTGGTGGGTTTCCTATCAATGAGGTAGATGTTTTTGTTTGAGAGGTATATGAAAACTCTAAAAAGATATGTCCAAGTAAAGGCACATCCAAAGGGTTTCATGGTTGAAGGGTATGTATTGCATGAAGCATTTTTCTTCCTATGTGAATTCGTTGATAAGGATTTAGAAGATGGGTCGTCCTTCTAGGACGAAGAATGAGAATCATATATTATTGATGGAGATAAACCAAAATCCAATGGTGTTGAAGTATAAACTAGTAAGTAAATTCATGACCGTTGTGGTTGTTTTCCTTGCAATTATTAATTGACTTCACAATTTATTGGTCAAATATATAACACGGCATTTTGAGTTTGAAATAAACATGTTCACATCTAATAGGTGTAGATGAAAGTACTATATTCGACAAGTTCATTTTGTACCACATGGACTTTATGAAAGATGGATTTATCTATATGAGAAAAAGAAAGAATAAGTTTTAGAATCAGGGAGAGAGTGTAAGAGATCAAACCCAAGGAATACTCTAGTTCCCACTGATCTTCTTTTTGAATGGGCAAATATTGCACACTACAAGGGGTTATTGAAAAAATTCAAAATAAAATAGAAGATGCGTGTATAGATTCAAACATAAAAGAATATGAAATCAACATGTGTAGAGGATGTGAAAGAAAGGTACAATTGGAATTTTACAAAATGTTATTTCTTTGCAATTTTGACACTATTAACTATTTTAATGTTAATCAATCTATTTCTTTTCACTGAAATAAAAGGTCTTTCATAGGTGAGGAAATATCTTGCAATGTGGGCATACGGTCAACATTATCTTTGTAGAAATTTTAGATGTAAATAGATGACCCTTTGGTTTTAGCATCATGGTTGATTTTAAGCAATCCAATCAATCAATCTCAATAGATAAGAATAATATTGAAGGAATCTACAATATGTTCGTAATTTCCAACAAATTATTGAGTTGGATTACTTCTCTTCTAAATGTCTTATTTTTAAGTGTAGATGGTATGAAGAATTTGAGGGGACATGAAGACATGATGCCCATAGTGGATTGTTTTCTATAGATTCCTCAAGGTTTCTATTATGCTCCTATACTAATAGGTGTCATATTTCATGATTGACATTGACGAGCTCTGTAATATGTTCATACCTTTTTCTAGTTGCAAATGTTTTCCATATTCTCAAAAAAAGAAAAAAATTTAAAAAGTGTAAAGAGGGTATGCCCTAAAAGAAAAATCAAAGGGCAAAAAGAATGAAATGGTCAAAAAAGTGAAAGAAATGAACCCCAAACAAAAAGACCAGAAAGTGTGCAAGTCCAAAATGCCACTACTATTTTATTTTCTACAAAAATCTAATTGTGTGCAACTTGTTGATTTATGCCACCATTGATGAATCGCCAAACAACTTAACCTTGGCTAGTTCAGGTTTAAATTTCATGTTTTAGAGATAGAGAATAAAATCTGACCAAATTGTTCAATCTTGGCAGATAAGTAGATAGGTAGAGAAGAAAAGGAGCTCAACAGTTAAATCTGGGCCCTTGGATGTTATAAGTGCAGACTTAGGTAGGCTTATCATGAGAAGAAAATGAAGATGATGAGGGTTTTCCAGTCCAAGTGCACCCAAAGGAAGAAAAGAAAATGCTAGGCCAAGTAGGTAGGGTAGGTACAATGATGTGGCACAATGAATACTTGTGAGTCTCAACATGTCTTGACTTTCACTTTATCACAAGTGCCAGGCATACATTATACTAGAAGCAACTCAAAGCGAAACAAGATTTCCTGACTAACTCCCCTTCATATTTCTTCCCTAGACATTCACTAATTTTCCCCCAAAGTATTAAGATCTACTCTTAATATCCCTCATAAACCAATCATTCCATTTTATAAAGATCACCTAAGTAAAACCGTATTTTACTTAGGAAAACGACAACTATTTTCCATAAGAACCCCTTTCCTCCCATTAGCCTAAGCTTTAATGTGAAAACAGTTAACTTAGCACTTTTTAGTTTATTTCATATTAACTATTAACCCTTATTATATAAATCCCAAATAAAAAATTTTCCTTCCCTTATTATATAAATATAAAAGCTTTGATTTTTTTTAATGTAATCCTACCCCAGTCGAATACGACCATAAACATAGTTTTACATGGATAAATGGATTTATTTGAAATTCGTTAAGAACCCTCCCTGCACACATCATGGAATTAATTAAACTTTGGTTAATTAAATATCAATCAACCCTAACCAAAGAAATTGCCCCCGATACATTTAAAACACGATTTAATATATCGGGCCTGCAGTGTTAACCTCCTGCCATATGCCATGAGCGCCCACCGTCAAATCTGGGCCCAACCATCAGATGGTCGATGATCATTTTGTGACCACCATAACCACCAAACTTTAACGCGTGGGGAACTGGTGGTATTGCCCCCATACCGTTGCCACACGTCGTCCATCTCGGGTGCTCGCTCCCTCCCCGCCCAATACCACCCAACCCCAAAAGCAGGGCAGGGAAAATTGGTTACCACCCTCCACTAGCGACAGGACATCCCATCACTCTGACGTCATCCATGCAATAAATGCCAAAAATAAAGCCTCGCCAAAACAAAATTTCGTTAAAACCACCAAAAAATGTCATTTTCGCCATTTTTCCTTGCAAACAGTGTTCCATGCAAAATACGTCCGGTTGATTGCATGAGCGTTCAGTCTGCCACCTGGCCAGAGAAACCAAAGCAATGCGCTCTACCGTCAACCATTTCAACCTGCAATTGCATAGTTCGTCTTCTTAAGCCAGTTATTTATCCATTCCACCAGCTACGCTATAATTTCAATTTTCCACTAGTAATTTTACCTAAAAGAGCTGAATTTAAGCTGAAATCATTCCGAAGCTACCATAAAAGACCCCCAATCCCGCTGTTTTGTCCATTGTTTCCACAGAAGACCGAATTCTTGTTTGAAACACAAGAATGAAACATGGAATCTCCCGCAGCGCTGAATGTCACGACTATGAATGCACCTCATAAAGACTTGCATTATTTACCCTTGGCCGACAAAGATTCCAAATAAAAAATTTCTCTAGTAACGTGAACCATCTTCAAGCCTTCTGCCAAATTAGGGATAGCTATCGAAACAACTCTGACCAATTATCCCAGACATCATTCATTAGCTTTGTGCCAATTATGACCCATTCCATAGAGCAATCATGTCCCCATCCCAAACCGTGCTTTTCCATATAACTACTAAGTCTATTAATGAAATGATACACTTCCATTCCACTGAGCCCTTGTTCGTCTTTCCATGGGCTATCTACTTGAAAAATCTTCTCAATTGTCCAGCTCACAGATAACCTGTATTGCTCATATGTTCATGCTACCCGATCATCAGCCTACAGGCCCACCTCCCTATCTACAGGCCTTTTTCATTGATATTGGCAAACTTCTTGTTGACATATCCCTGATCTTAGGATTCAATACTAGTGAGTATGTTGATGAGATCACCCTAAATCTACTGTCAATGTTTATTCCAAGGCAGCCCCCTGCTATCAAATAGGATTATGCCACTTTCATTGCCAACAAAATCCATGATCAGTTCTTGAATTTGGATAGAGAAGGAGTCTTCAAGTACACATATTTCATATACCACCTTCTGTTGTATCATCATTCAGATTGCTTTACTTTCCCCATTAGGAGGTTGGACTCAAAGGGAAATCGAAAGTCTGTCATCTTTTGGACCTCAGTCTTCCATAATACCTATGAGTTCCCTTATACCTATAATGAATTCATTGACTTGTTTGTACATAAGGCCTCCACTCTGCTGATAGGAGCCCCCCTCCTAGGATCTCTGGTGACATGAAAAAGATTTTGCAGCTCTCCAAATAGTACATTATAGGTGACTGGTACCTGTACCAGAATCACACTAAAATCAATATATATGGCTGTGAACTGTGCCCTTTCAAGCTGCCCAAATATGTGCCCATGAGACTATTTGCATTAGAATATTTTAGACAGATCATAAAGGCAGATTTAGATCATTTTTGTAATACAAAGAAAAAGACTCAGCTGAGAATGAAAAACCAGTTAGGCCCTTATGTCATCAATTCTAGGGATGCATGGAAAGATGCTGAGAAGATATTAGAAGAACACCTTAGATTGAAGAAGAGTTTTGATGGGTGCCATATAACCCAAATAGTTTTATAAGTGACAGAAAAGTAAGGAACAGGTTATCAGTGTATGTACATCATAGGATCCCAGAAATTGAACAGTATGCAAATCAAGAAGAATGGGTAGAAGGGAAATTAATAGAAGATATTAGTGAGCAAGAAAAGATGGAAAAAGCTATGAAAGATCTTGAAAAGGGCCTTAACCTGGACCCTTTTGGACAAGAATCTTTTAAATTGCCTCAACAATCAGGAGTTCGTACATCCTTTGCTGGAACTTCTCAGCAGCTTACACAAAAACTAGCATAGCAGTCACAGGGACTTCAAAGGGAAAAGAGGTAGATAACACAGAGAATCCTATAATAACAGACCAGCCAGAAATTTCAAAAGAACATAGTCAAGGCCAAATTCCTCCAACCCAAACTGAAGCAGCAGGAGTTCCTTCATTACAGACTCCTCTAAATGAGGGAAGAAGCAAGAAGAGTGACACGAAATACAACACACCTATCAGTGGACCTGCAGAACAACCAGGTGCAAAGAGGCAATGATTGAATCCTCTATCTGAAGATGAAATTATTGAAGAAACCATTGAGAGTCCAACAGGTGAGAGATTGGTCAGTCAGCAAACTTCCCCGGTGGTAGAAATGTCAACTAGCTCACATAGGCAGGAGCTAGAAAGGCAAGACAGTGTGGAAGATTCATCCACCAGGCCACAAAGAAAACATGCCTTGAACGTCAAAAGGACATTTACAGAGATAAAGGCCAGGAACGACCCTCTAAGGCTTCAAATTTACAATCAGTATCTTAAAATGGCCCCCACCAATCTACAGACATTAATGTCAGCTTATGACATTAAAGAGGGCAAAATGATCATGAGTTACTTTAAACCTAAAGTGCAACAACCACAGTCAACAGCTGATTACATCAGGGCAAATTTGGAGGTTTTGGCCAAGGATTTCATCCTATGGACTAGATTGAGCTGCATAAATAGACTGGAGAGATGGTCTACACCACGTTGGCTGAAAAAGTAATGTTGGCCCATAAATTACAAAACTCCTTGGAAAATACCTCTGCTCAATTGCATTTGGAGAAAGCTTCTTCTCTGGCTAAGGACAACAGAATAAAATATTTGGAGGAGATTATCATTGAACTGGGACATGATCCCAAATATGCTAAAGGCATAAAGGCACTAATGAAGATAAAAGAGGAAGACATTTCTACCCTGAGAAAGCAGCTTAAACTCCCTCGTTCCATGCATCCACAGATTGTGGAAGTTGCACAATAGAAATCCGAAGAAGAGATGATGCACCTGCTGATGAAACTCAACAAAAGATTAACCGATATAGAGCAGGCAATAGAAAAGGCACTAAAGGAAAAGCAGGGAGAGTCGACCTCCCAGCCTCCTGAGGTCATCTCTACAGTCTCGACTGCAGCCCCCTCCACACCTGGAGCAGCATTGGCTCCCAATGTTCCAGCATCCACAGCAGGGATAATTACAGGTACATTAGCAACAACACCAAGCAGCAGTACTAATATGACCACAAAACAACTGATAAAGGCCATGGAAGAGTTAAAGCTACAAGTGTCTGAATTGAAACTGGTAAAGAGCAATTGACAAAATTAGAAAAAAGCTATGACAAATCCAAGATGAATGCGGCAGAAAAAACAAGGGAGGTTATGTTGGGTCCCTATAATACTAGTGATTACCCCATTAATATGGTAGTTATACCCCTTATTAAAATTGTTGTGCCCCTATTGTCACCATATTGTTATTATTGGGCCCCATAGAATCCCTCTAGGGTTATTTTTGTGGCTTTATATTATTATTGTTAGGTCGACTGGGTTATATTGTGACTCCTTAGACTCCTATATATAGAAAGGAGGTTTTGTTATTTGAATCATCCAAGAATTATTCATTTATGTAATGTAAAGGAGGTTACCCCCTCGAAGAGGCTGAATTCTAAGGTGTTGATCTATCTTTTCCATCTTTTCTTGAGCTGGTTTCATAACATTTGGTATCAGAGCTTTGGATTCAAGGGTTTCACTACTCCAAACAGGTCATCGTGGCATTTTCGCTATAACTTTTTTCTGCAATGTTTCAGAAGTCAATCAAAAAACCCATTTGAGAAGACATCGCGCTGCAGCTCGGGTCAAAATTTCAGAGCTTGTAGTGCTATATTGGCGGAGATATGATCCGAGGAAGTTGGTATCTTTGCAGACTCCTAAATTACATTCCAAATAGGTGACCTGGGAAAAATCGTCATAACTTTTTCTCTGAGCATTGGATTGAAATTTCGTAAGATGGTATAGAAAGAGAATAGACTATAGTTTCTTCTATATAGCTTTTAGAGTCAAAGGTCGAAACAGTGACTCGTGGCACGTCGTACAAGTTCGCTCTATTGAACTAGTCTATAATTAGGTCACTGTGGGAGATTTGGCATAACTCATCCCTCGAGAATCCAATTTCGGTCAGACTGGTGGAATTGGAATGACGATGCAGTGGGCTACAGCAGGTCACAATTTTTGAACTGGATGATCCGAAATTACAGAGATACATCAGATTCAATATTGAGCTCCTACAAAGTGAAAAAAGGTGTGTAATTTTTTTTAAATTTTTGCATAAGATTGGTTTCAAAAGTTAGTTTGAAGGAATTAAAAGGGCATAGTAAAGCATTATTATCGGTAATTAATGCCCCAAGGAAAGAAAATTCAAACACCTAGTAGGAAACCTGAAAGCTCTAGCATCACTCATGAAGAAGAGGAAGAAATGCAACATGATATATCAAAATTACGAGACCAAGCGCAACAAGTGTCACTTGCACAAAAATAAACAGAATCTAAGATGGATGGTTTAAAGACAGGCATGGAAGATTTGAAGAGAGGCATGGAAGATTTGAAGACAGATTTAACAAAGTTTCTACAAGAAATGCTTACTAATGGTGAAAGGGTATTAAAGGAAACTCATGATGACAACAAAAGAAATGTTAATCATGATTTCATAGAATCTAATGTTGGATTCAAGACCCACCATATTCCAAAAATCAATATGAGGAAGTTTGATGGCAAGGATCCCGCAACATGGATATTACAGATGGAACAATTTTTCGATCTCAATAATGTCAAAAAACACACAAAAGGTATGTATGGCAACTTTATATTTGGAACCAAATCAGTTTGTATGGTATCAATGGCTTTGCTCTCGTAAACAATTTATCACTTGGGCAATTTTTACGGAAGAATTGATAGCACATTATGAGGATACAAAAAAGCAACACTTTTTTTAGCCAATTGATAAGTCTCAAACAAAAGGGTTCAATAATGGAGCACATTGAGGAGTTCCAAAAATTGAACATAAGGGTAAAAAATATTCCAGAGGAGCATAGGAGTGATGTGTTTATAGGGACTTTAAAGGATAATATCCAACATGATGTTCGCCTTTGGGAACCTGATTCATTAGAGAAGGCATTCATGTTAGCCAGAAAAATGGAAAGCAAAATTATGGCAACCAGGAAGCATACCAGCCACAACTATAAAGATGGAAGTGTTGTTACCCCCAGCCTTCCACAACCTATAAGGTTGACACCACAACAATTGGAAGAAAAAAGAGCAAAAGGGCTTTGTTACAGTTGTGATAGCAAATACACTAAAGGTCATAAGTGTGCTGAGAAGAAATTATTCTACATAGATTGTGAAGAGGAAGAAGAAAAAGAGCAAGAAAGGTCAAAAGAAGGGGATATACTCCAGGAACAAAACCTAGATAAAGAAGAAATGAATCCAACCATATCT